>CM068581.1:78580638-78863138 GCA_035048485.1 Pteria penguin | reverse complement strand
GGTATAGATTAGTTCCCCTGGTAGGACCATTCCCTTAATTTGTTGCATATTTCCCTTTGTATACACATTTTAATGTATACACGACCGCCGATAAAACATTTCTTAGTGAATAAATAATGAATTACGCACGATCTATTTAAATTACAAGAATATTTATGGAATATCTGAAGAAATGGCTGATAGAATTAATGTGTTTGACATAGTAGAAGGTCTTGAAACAAGAAAATGTCATTTTCCAGTTCTATTACACTTCTTCTCCATGGAAGAATAGCTGAAAGGACAACTTGAATTTTACTTAATACCTTTCCCCCCTCTTTCTTGACATCTGCAATCCCAAAATTCCAAATTACAAACAAGAAAATAGGAAGACCTGAAATGATAACATGGCACATTTAACCACATTCACATCACCCAAACAAGAGTTTCATTTTCCTTCTATTTATATAACACGGAACACTGTAAATCTAGTTGTTTTTAGCGGTCTAGCCGAATGAATGTCTGTAAAATATTTTAGCGGTCTGGTGAATGTATTTTATATACTTCAGCAATCAAGTGACAGTACAAGTATGTTATGTACGTCGGCGTTCTAATGAATGTACGCGATAAACTAGTACCACAACAGTCTAGTGAATGCTCGATATTTACCACTGCGGTCTAGTGAATGCTCGATATTTACCACTGCGGTCTAGGGAATGCTCGATAGTTACCACTGCGGTCTAGTGAATGCTCGATGCTTACCACTGCGGTCTAGTGAATGCTCGAAATTTACCACTGCGGTCTAGGGAATGCTCGATGTTTACCATTGCGGTCTAGTGCATGCTCGATATTTACCACTGCGGTCTAGTGAATGCTCGATATTTACCACTGCGGTCTAGTGAATGCTCGATATTTACCATACCACTGCGGTCTAGTGAATGCTCGATATTTACCACTGCGGTATAGTGAATGCTCGATGTTTACCACTGCGGTCTAGTGAATGCTCGATAATTACCATTGCGGTCTAGTGAATGCTCGATGTTTACCACTGCGGTCCACTTAATGCTCGATATTTACCACTGCGGTCTACTGAATGCTCGATATTTACCACAGCGGTGTAGTGAATGCACGATATTTACCATTGCGGTCTAGTGCATGCTCGATATTTACCACTGCGGTCTAGTGAATGCATGATATTTACCACTGCGGACTAGTGAATGCTCGATATTTACCACTGCGGTCTAGTGAATGCACGATATTTACCACTGCGGTCTAGTTAATGCTCGATATTTACCACTACGGTCTAGTGAATGCTCGATATTTACCACTGCAGTCTAGTGAATGCTCGATATTTACCACTGCGGTCTAGTGAATTGTCGATATTTACCACTGCTGTCTAGTGAATGATTTTTTTTATTACATTGTATACATTAGCGGTGTAGTGAATGCATGTTATTTTTCGGTTAAGTAAATGTGTGTTATATATCACAGCAGTCTAGTGAATATAGGTAATAGTCTTCAGCAATGTAGTGAATGTCTGTTATACACCCCAGCGGTCTGCTGAATGCCTGTTATATACCTCAGCGGTCTGGTAAATGTATGTTATATAGTTCAGCGGTCTCGTGAATGCGTTATATACCTCAGTAGTCAAGTGAATGTATGTTATATACCACAACGGTCTAGTGAATGTCTGTTATATACCTCAGCAGTTTGCTGAATGCCTGTTATATATCTCAGAGGTCTGGTAAATGTATGTTATACATGTATACTTCAGCGGTCTCGTGAATGCCTGTTATATACCTCAGTAGTCAAGTGAATGTATGTTATATACCTAAGCGGTCTGGCGAATGTATGTCATATGCCTCAGCAGTCTGGTGAATGTCTCTTATATACCTCAACGGTCTGGTGAATATATAACATATACTTCAATGATTCAGTGAATGTTCTAACCACATTCACATCACCCAAACAGGAGTTTCATTTTTCCTGCTTTTTATACAACAGGGAACAAAGTAAATCTAGCTAGTTCTTATTAAATGTATGTTATATACATCAACGATTTAGACTAATGAATGTTTGTTATATATACCTCCGCGGTCTGGTGAATGCATAATATATACCTTAGCGATCTAGTACATGTATGTCATATACCTCAGCGATCTAGTTTATGTCTGAAATATATTTCAGCGGTCTGGTGAATGTATGTGTTATACTTCAGTGGTCTAATAAATGCATGTTTTAAGCATTCATGTGACAGTATATCATGAACGTCGGCGTTCTAATGAATGTATGCGATATACCACACCACAACAGTCTAGTGAATGCTCGATACTTACCACTGCGGTCTAGTGAATGCACGATATTTACCACTGCGGTATAGTGAATGCTCGATATTTACCACTGCGGTCTAGTGAATGCACGATATTTACCACTGCGGTCTAGTGAATGCTCGATATTTACCACTGCGGACTAGTGAATGCTCGATATTTACCACTGCAGACTAGTGAATGTTCGATATTTACCACTGCGGTCTAGTGAATGATCGATATTTACCACTGCGGACTAGTGAATGCTCGATGTTTACCACTGCAGTCGAGTGAATGCTCCATGTTTACCACTGCGGTCTAGTGAATGCTCGATATTTACCACTGCGGTCTAGTGGATGCTCGATATTTACCACTGCGGACTAGTGAATGCTCGATATTTACCACTGCGGTCTAGTGAATGCTCGATATTTACTACTGCGGTCTAGTGAATGCTCGATATTTACCACTGCGGACTAGTGAATGCTCGATATTTACAACTGCGGTCTAGTGAATGCTCGATATTTACCACTGCGGTATAGTGAATGCTCGATATTTACCACCGCGGTATAGTGAATGCTCGATATTTACCACTGCGGTCTAGTGAATGCTCGATATTTACCACTGCGGTCTAGTAAATGCACGATATTTACTACTGCGGTCTAGTGAATGCTCGATATTTACCACTGCGGTATAGTGAATGCACGATATTTACCACTGCGGTCTAGTGAATGCTCGATATTTACCACTGCGGTCTAGTGAATGCTCGATAGTTACCACTGCGGTCTAGTGAATGCTCGATATTCACCACTGCGGTCTGGTGAATGCATTTTATACACCGAATACCCCAACAGTCTCGTGAGTATATCTTATATTCTTTAGCTGTCATGTGAATGTATGTTACATACAATGTATCACAGCGGTCTAATGAAGATATATTATATACTTCAGCGCTCTATAGTGCATGTATGTTATATACCCAGCGGTTTAGTCAATGCAAGTCATACACCTCAGCAGTCTGGTGAATGTCTGTTATATACCTCAGCGGTCTGGTGAATGCCTGTTATATACCTCAGCGGTCAATTAAGTGAATGTTATATACCTCAGCAGTCTGGTGAATGCCTGTTATATACCTCAGCGGACTAGTGAATGCATTTAAATATACCTCAGCGGTCTGGTGAATGTATGTAATATACCTCAGTGGACTAGTGAATGCCTGTCATACACCACAGCGGTCTGGTGAATGTATGTTATATACCTCAGCGGTCAATTAAGTGAATGTTAAATACCTCAGCGGTCTGGTGAATGTATGTTATACACTTCAGCGGACTGGTGAATATCTGTTATATATCACAGCGGTCTGGTGAATGTATGTTATATACCTCAGCGGTCAATTAAGTGAATGTTATATACCTCAGCGGTCTGGTGAATGTATGTTATATACTTCAGCGGACTGGTGAATATCTGTTATATATCACAGCAGTCTGGTGAATGTATGTTATATACCTTAGCGGTTTGGTGAATGTATGTTATATACCTCAGCGGACCAGTGAATGCCTGTCATACACCACAGCGGTCTGGTGAATGTATGTTATATATCTCAGCGAACTAGTGAATGCCTGTCATACACCTCAGCAGTCTGGTGAATGCCTGTTATATACCTCAGCGGTCTGGTGAATGTATGGTATTTACCTCAGCGGCCTGGTTAAGATATGTTATATACCTCAGCGGTCTGGTGAATGTATGGTATATACCTGAGCGGTCAGGTGAATGTATGTTATATACAACAGCGGGTCAGTGAATTATGCTTTATACTTCAGCAGTCTAGTGAATGCTCATTATATACTTCAGCGGTCTCGTTAATGTATTTTATTTATCATATTATTCAATTGTTGAAAGTTTTGCTCTATGTGCCGTATTCTAGTTTTGTTGTCATACATTGGGTCATATGTGCGCATACGTCCCGATACCGTGTCTACGCTATAAAACCTGTACAGTTGTTTTGAACAAGTCGGTGATATTAAAACAATTGTTATCCATGAGGTTCAGGTATGTTTTGACTTTGAACCAAGGACAAGCCTCCAAGGTCAAGTCACAATGAGCCGTTGACTGGGATTTTTCGCCTCATAATTAAACTCACATGCTACTTCGTACTATACAGCATCGTTGTGCATGAGACAAGAGCTTGCCATGATATCGGGGATAAAGTATAATAGGCTTTACACAATATAGGACGGAGGGAATCAAGGAAGGCGGAGCGACGAGAGTTATGTACCCGACAATATATATGGTGGGACATAATACAGGTAGCACAAATTATTCCAATTTAGAAAGCTATTTACCGCATAAGTTATTTACCCTTTTCCTTCTAATTATGTTCATTTTATTTATTTTTTGTCTCATTCAGATCATACAATTATGGGTCGTTACTAAAGACAGCTTTGTACACTTTGTTATCCGCATTTAGAACCACATTGTCTGTAAGTTGTTTTATAATCGTCCGAGAATTTTTAATTAATACGATAATGGATGCATTAAAAAGCAAAATTGTAAGTTTTATGGAATACACATAGCATTGACATATCTTTATACAGTTCATTACAAAATTCACAAACGACGCGTTTATAATTACGGTACTGTCTCCCAATATGTAATCAATAATAAGATCGATCTGTCCTCGTTATACACTATACCATTATCGATCTAGCCTCTCATTCGCAGGAACTTTCCAATATGGCTGATGGAAATCGTGTCACGGAACATCAGTAGCCACATGACATGGTTTATCAGATACAATCCTTTTGTCGGATGGAACATTGAAGCCTTGGCGAGGACTAGTCAGTTTTAGTTGTCGGTGCTTCGTTTTAGATATGGCTGATACTTATTCCTTTGCCTTTTCCACACCCTCGTGGACAAACAATGTTCGAGCTTTTCTATCGCAATTTTCTGATGTTTTCAGTGCTTTTTCTAAATACATAGCACCATCGTACCACCATGATAGGTGTGAAAGGTAGGTTTTAGAATACACTGAAATAAAAAAAAAATCCCAAGGCTTGGAGGTTAATTAGGCACGTATAACCCAAAATGAGGACTGATCTATGGTAAGTCTAGCCTAGTTACTATACATAATACTCTCAAGAGGATGTTGCAGTATAGATATATAGCCTTTATCACATCGGTTTTCTTTCAAGAAATCCCAGGTTCTGTATGTAATATTTCGATATGGAAATTTTAGATATTGGTACTCCGTTGAATGTAAAATTTTTATATCTTCTTCAACATAACATACATTAGTGATGTTAGAGAGAGAGAGAGAGAGAGAGAGAGAGAGAGAGAGAGAGAGAGAGAGAGAGAGCATGGGGAGGGGGGAATTTTCGGGATTGATATTTGATATCTTACACAGGTGCGATTTCCGGTGAAAACAAAAACAAACTGTTCGATATTTATTTTCTGCCAACATGGCAAGAGAAATAGAACCGTAAGTGTTTCTTATTGGAAGATATTGACAGACATATCTGCCATGCTCAATGTCATCAGTAATAGCCGACAAAACATGAAAGTGTTTTACATTTCATATAGCGAATTTTCTCTGATAAGTTGAACTTCTTTCTCATATCGTGTAGTGAAAAGAAAGTGACACTTTAGTAGTTCTTTTGTCATTATTGGATCTTCCTAGATGTTAGACCAGTAGCTCAAGCTAAAAAAGCAATCTTTGTGAAAAACTGTCCAGCAATTTTCTGCCATATTCTCAGCGTGGCAATGGAATTTATCTCATTAGAATAGGGCACCCACAACGGGAATTTTATCCATACATGACTCCTTTAAACGGAAGATTTTTACTGTTTTCTGACCAATAGGGAATTTTAATGAAAAAGATCTCGTGCAATATAAAGACAAGCAAACAAAAATATTCTTTGAGTCACATGATTTTTATTTAACGACCACTTCAAATCTTCACAAACCTATTTCTTAGATTCAGAATGTATTCTACAGCACATAGGTTCCGGGATCGTTCGTACTGATACGTTTTCGTACTGGGATTTTTCGTACGGGATCTTTCGTACCACTACCGGGATTATTCGTACGGATGTACATACATTTGTATGCTTAAAATATATACATATTAAATTATTTGAACTGTTTAGCTATGTTGTTGTTCATTCACGAACATTGCGTATGAAATTTCTGATTTTCGAACCGGGTATATATTACTCGTCCTGGTTGTTGTTGTTCTTCTTCTTCCAATACGAAGTGTACTCAAAAGTTGAGCGTTATACTTTATATGGCAGTCAAGATAAAAGCCTCTCAGGGCAGTATGATACAGTTAAAAAATTAAAATCTTTTGTCCTCATCCTAAGCTGAAGTGAGCAGGTGATGTGTTGCCCATTGCAGTCCTGTAGTCCTCCAAGGAACATGCTGATGTCATTGCTGATGGAAGTCTGTTCCAATCCCTGATGGTTCGCGGGAAGAAGGAGAACCGGCATACATCCTTTTTCGCTGTTGGGATGCGAAAGGTATGTTGTCCCCTTGTCCTGGTGTCTGTCTGGATTAGGTATTGTTCTGCTGGAATGGCCACTAGATTGCGCTGGATCTTGAATAGCAACAGAAGACGGATCTTTACTCTTCTGATCTGTAGTGGTTCCCATCCCAGGGAGTTAACCATGTTGTTGTCCAATGTTTCTATATTGATGCATGAATGTTGCATAAAAATATTGGTCAGTATAGAAATAACGAGACCGAAAGAGGGACAGATTAATGAAGAACAGGATCATTATAATATTCAATAAAATATTTTATAAAAAGTTTACGATGTGATTACACTGATTAGCAATCAAAATTCCAGAGGTTGATGCTGGTGTTTATCCAATTAACACCTGAACCACACACCAATCCTGTATCAATCAAAATACCAGAGGTGGATGCTGGTGTTTATCCAATTTGGATAATATGCACCACTTCAAGTAATTGCTTATTTAAAAGCATGTATCATATTGAAGAGCGATCAATGAAAATAATTGCATCTGTATATGAGCTTGGACAGTGTTCAATGTATCATTACTTATCAAAACACATAATTACACATAATGATATATACCAGTACGAACGATATACATAATTACACTTAATGATATATACCAGTACGAATGATCTCACTAATCAGTACGAAAGAACCCAATTTTTCGTACGAGCGTTACGAAAAATCCCAGTACGAAAACGTATCAGTACGAATGATCCCGACGCCACTGAGTTGAGAGGCTGTCATTTATAGATTGCCATTTAAAAAGATTTTCTTACAGTCAGTGCTGATTTGCAATTTTTATTTTAACTGTTGCTGTTGTGTTACATAATACTTGATGTTTTAAAACGAAAGCAAAAGCTGAACTTAAACACTTTTACTGTGTACAGTATGGTTTTCTGTGGTCATATAAATGCTTGCTGATGTCTGGATTACACTTTTAAAGATAAGCTTTTGAGGAACCTAACTTTCATTTTGGTCTACACTCATTTTTCTCATAATATGTTCTATTTTTAAGGTTTGAATTGCTCCCAAAAGGTGAATTTTCAGTTGATTGATGGGGAAAATTCAAATTGCATTTTGAGGGTGGGGAGGGGGGAATCAGCTGAAAATGGCTCTGACTTAGGTGGATCGGGGGCCTTGCTTAATTCACTGGGGATGTCCAACATGTTGCACCATCACATGGTTATGACAGTGGTGCAACAGATAAGCTAAAACATGAAAAAAGTGATTTTCAAGTATAAACCCTTTTTTCAGTGTTTTTTGACATATAAAAATTTACGTGATTAATTGTTATATTTGTTTGTTTGATTCTTGTTACATAATAATGAATATGTGACACCAAGATTGTTGTGCTTTATCAGTATATGGTGGCAACATCAATCTGCCTGATGTAGTGCACAGAAATTCAAACTTATGCTGCAGACTCACCCCATGCAATTAGGATCTTGTATTTGTCCAGCATAATATATGCGAAAATTTCTTACGCTTTACAGGACATCTATCAAGAAAAGCTTCTTATTTCAAGGAAATGATAGTGAAGGTTTTATCTGGCACAAACAATTCTTACCAGAAATGTCGGGTGGTCAGGTGGTTTTCAGAATCATTGTGTGTCGCGTCTACTGTGACAGACATGGGTCCTCGTTTTTTACTAGGACATCTTGGTCACAAGAACCTAACTGATAGAGCAACATCATCTTCTAAATGGTATGAACCTAGGAGATCTTGGTCACAAGAATCTAACTGATAGAGCAACATCATCTTCTAAATGGTATGAACCTAGGAGATCTTGGTCACAAGAATCTAGCTGATAGAGCAACATCAGCTTCTAAATGGTATGAACCTAGGAGATCTTGGTCACTGGAACCTAACTGATAGAGCTTCTTCAGTTTCTAAATGGTATGAACCTAGGACATTTTGGTCACAAGAACCAAACTGATAGAGCAACATCAGCTTCTAAATGGTATAAACCTAGGAGATCTTGGTCACAAGAACCTAAATGTTAGAGCAACATCAGCTTCTAAATGGTATGAACCTAGGAGATCTTGGTCACAAGAACCTAATTGATAGGGCAACATCAGCTTCTAAATGGTATGAACCTAGGAGATCTTGGTCACAAGAACCTAAGTGATAGAGCAACATCAGCTTCTAAATGCTATGTACCTAGGACATTTTGGTCACAAGAACCTAACTAATAGAGCAACATCAGCTTCTAAATGGTATGAACCTAGGAGATCTTGGTCACAAGAACCTAAGTGATAGAGCAACATCAGCTTCTAAATGCTACGTACCTAGAAGAACCTAATTGATAGAGCAACATCAGCTTCTAAATGGTATGAACCTAGGACATCTTGGTAACAAGAACCTAACTGATAGAGCAACATCAGCTTCTAAATGCTATGTACCTAGGAGATCTTGGTCACAAGAACCTAATTGATAGAGCAACATCAGCTTCTAAATGGTATGAACCTAGGACATCTTGGTAACAAGGACCTAACTGATAGAGCAACATCAGCTTCTAAATAGTATGAACCTAGGAGATCTTGGTCACAAGAACCTAACTGATAGAGCAACATCAGCTTCTAAATGGTATAAACCTAGGAGATCTTGGTCACAAGAACCTAACTGATAGAGCTACATCAGATTCCAAGTCATTAAATGTTATAAAAGTACTGTTGCACATGTGCATGAGAAGATTGATGTAAAACCAACAAAACCAAATTTTGTTTTTAAGACACCATTATAGTGGGTACAAAACAACAAAGCATTTATTTACAAAATGACCAACAGGGTACAAAATAACCTCAGGTCCTCATCTACATGTATGTTGGATATGATATCTGTCATACTGAAAGTCAAGAAGATTCATTTGCATTTGTTATAGCCTATGTTACATACAGATGTGACCTACAAGTGCTCACATAATTAAAAAAAAGGATTTTTTTGTCAAGAAAATTGTGAGTTTCTTTTACCCTTAATATAATGATTTAGAAAGATGAAGTTATTTCAGTTTTAAAAATATATTTTAGCTTATCATATGTAATTTTGAAAATTCTGCATATATTTCATGCATTAGTGCTAAATATTTATACTTAATTTTTATGCTTCCCGAATACTTTCGGGGGAGCATATAGTCATGTTGTGTCTGTGTGTCTGTCCGTTCCTCTGTCCGTCCGTCCGAGCTCATATCTCCTATACCTTTCATCAGAATTTGATTATACTTCACCAAAATATTATTTAGGTTAAGGGCTTTGGGACAAAGGTCACTCCAGGTAATTTCCGGAAGGTCAAGGTCACATGAAGTATGTATATCTTGTACACCTTTCATCAGAATTTGATCATACTTAACACAATAATATTTAGGTGAAGGGCTTTTGTACAATGGTCACTCAAGGTCATTTCTGAAAGGTCAAGGTCATTTATTAAATATGACTTAAAGTACCATGAAATACATACATCTCCTATACCTTTTATCAAAATTTGATCACACTTCACCAAAATAATATTTAGGTTAAGAGCTTTTGGACAAAGGTCATTAAAGGTCATTTCTGAAAGGTCAAGGTCACTTATTAACTATGACTTAAAGTAACATGAAGTACTTATATCTCCTATATCTTTCCTCAGAATTTGATCATACTTCACCAAAATGTTTTTAGGTTAAGGAATTTTGGATAAAGGTCACTCAAGTTAATTGCTGAAAGATCAAGATCACTTTTTCATTATGACTTAAAATACCATGCAATAGCATATCTGCTACACCTTTTATTAGAATTTTATCATATTTCACCAAAATGTTCTTTAGGTGAAGGACTTTTGGACAAAGGTCATTCAAGGTCATTTCTGAAAGGTCAAAGTCACTTATTAACTATGACTTAAAATACCATGAAGAACTTTGATCTCCTACACCTTTCATCAGAATTTGATCATTCTTCACCAAAAATGTTATTTAGGTGAAGAGCTTTTGGACAAAGGTCACTCAAGGTCATTTCTGAAAGGTCATGTTCACGATAAAAAGTCTTATTTCATAACTAATTAAGGTCAAGTTTACTCATTTTAGTTTAAGATACTGTGATCACTTGTTGTTCTACAGTTGACTCAATTGAATATCCATATGATACATTTAAAAAAACTTGAAATCGTCATCAATTAATACAATGATTTTCTCTATACTTAGTCATTCATTTCCTTCATTATTGCTGTGCTTCTTGGAGCATTTTGTGTATGAACTGAGTCCTCAATTTCCTGCATCATAAGTGGCAATACATCAGTTTTACTGATACTCTTGTTTAACCCTAGATAAAACGTTTTAGCTATGATAGATCATACATATTACAGCACAGTTAAGTATATTCTATTTTTATATTATAGAAGTTGTGCATTTAATGTGATATGATAACCAATAAACCTCTTTTTTATTCAGGTCAGTGCAGATGCGACTTTATGCTCTTAACAAACGTCAGTTTGTTTTGGTCTTTATCACATTCTTTGTCTGTTTTGGGATCAGCATTCTTATAGGCATTGGAGGTAAGAAATATTCACGATATTTATACTAAGTTCTCAGAAGGTCAGTTTATTTCTTGATGCTTATTTCTTGTATAAACATTTGATATTATTGTTGCAGTTACATGTACTGTTATGTACAATGGTGACTTTGTTTATACTGTAATATTGGGATATGGAAACCTTTAGAAAACACCTTATACAAATACATGTATAAAGTACTTCTTGTGTAATTGAACTGTATTACTTATTGTTCAAGGGTCAGGGTATATTGTTTCACTGACAGAATTCTGCTGCCAGGGTTTTCAAAATGTTTGAGTGACTGAAATTTCTACTTTGTTTTAGTTATGAATGGTGTCTGCTAAAATCTTGAAAGAGAAAGTCATTTTTAGGTCATAGATGTATTTCCTATTTAACATGATGTCAGTCATGCTACTTTTTGCAAGGATTATCATTATGATGTTAATGCTAACATTATGACATCACAGTTAAATGACCAAATTTTCTTATAGCAGATTAATGTCTGTCTGGCATAGAATGAAATATAAGATCAATTAGAAAAAGCTCTGTTGACATATCATCTGTTATGCGGTACCTCTTTATATATTTCCTAAAATATCTCCCACTTTTTACTTTTCAAGAGTCCTTTGCTACACAGGTTTAATTTAACCCACTTCTTTTGTACCTGGTATCAACAGATACAAACGTGTTGACATTCTCTCATTACAAGGGATTTTCTTGATCTTGACCCATACAGTTATTGCATTGCTTAGCACTGTAATGAATGATTTTCAGATGTTGACAGGAGGACTGGTACTTATACATACCATGATAATGTATATTTTGCAATCATAGATTCTGTCTAAATATGGTAGATAAATGAACACTGATTGAATTCATGGTACTTTGTGTCATGCAGGTCCACCTATTATAGAGACAGTTTCCCAGAATGCCTCTGATACTTCCAATCCAAAGGTTGACAAAAAGGTAACAGTTAGAAACAGTAAACTAGATACATATATATGTTGGCTATATTCACTTCTCTGTAATTTTTTATCAAAAAAGGAAGGTATGAAAATAGAAGTTTAAATCTGGAAAACACAGTATCTCAAAAATGGTAGAAGTTATTAACTAAGCCGGCGTGGCCTAGTGGTATTGCGCCGGACTTCTGATCGGGAAGCCCGGGGTTGAGTCCCGCTCTGGTCATGCTGGTGTCCTGTCTTTCGGATGAGACAGTAAAAACCGAGGCCCCATGTCATGGTATGCATGGCACGTTAAAGATCCCGCACTGCTTCGGGTGGGTCCGCTGCAAAGGTCAAAATTTGTATGCCCCGCATCAGGCAGATGCTGTCACCATATACGTGAAATATTCATGGTGTGACGTTAAATAAAATCAATCAATCAAGTTATTAACTTTTATGCCATAGTATCAACTTGTATTTAAAATGGGACTTGACTCAAATTTGGATGTAAAATATTTCTCGATGTTAAATTTACATGATTATTTTGTCTTCTTTAGACTGGACCTTTTATTCTCCGATCTCCACCCATGTCAACGTTTCATCAACAAATGTGGCTCATAGCAGACATCAAAACTGACAGCAAAGGAGGTAGAGTATCTTTAGATATCCACTGTAGAAATAGATAGTGAATACACATATATAAATACAGACTGAAGTTAACAAAGCTCTATCTGTGGTCATTCATTGCCTCAGAGGGCCCCTCTATAGGTCTAAACTTCTGTACATTGCATCAGGCAGATGATGCTGACCCCATTATATGTCCAATTATCTTTGTGTAACACAAAACAAGAATCAAACAAACAAAGGTAGATAAAGATTGTACCGTATTTACTCGAATATAATATGCACTCGAGTATAATACGCACCCCTAAAAATGACCTCGAAAATCATGAAAAACGTCTAACTCCATGTATAATACGCAGGGGAAAAATCCACAACAAAATGTCAATTTCGTGTTGAAACAGCAAGACCGCGAGCTAAATTTGCTTTGCCGTATACCTTTTACAGTGTAATCGCGTAATGTGTATTATTATCAAAAGCGGCACAGAACGACCAGCCTTTATTCAACGTGTGATATCAACGCTTTTCTCTCTTTCATTTCATTTACAATCAAACTCGTTTAGACTTCAAATGTCTTAACTAGTACCCTTGTCTCAAACGATCGCTTCTTTTTTTTGCTCTCTCGTTACAGTGAGATAAAGATTGTAATTGTAATTTGTCAAAAGTCAACCAAGACAAACTTATGCAACTCTTGTAATGAAACATTCTCAAGACAGCAATGCCCTTTTTTGTGTTTCATTTAAACTCTTTGTAGTTATTTCATACCTAAATTTATTCACATTTTGATATCTATATACATGATTATGACAGGTTCAAAGTTCATAGAGCCTATAACAGTCAGCATTGAAATACGAGGACTTAAAGAAGAAGATCAGAATCTAGTCAAGGGAGAAAACCCAAGATTAAGTTCTCGACTACATAACAGGTCTAGGTTACTAACCTGCTCTAAGGTAAATATTTCTTTTCTTGCCGCACAGGCTTTTTGGCTTGTTAACACTTCCTAAAGTATACACCAATACATGTAATAGAACTCTGTTACTGATATTTTAAGGAGAGAGGACATCACACTGAAAAGTCCTGTTCTCAGAATATGTTGGCCAGAGAACAGTAGAAAACAAAATTCTAGATCATACTCATTTGATTAGATATAGTCAATGAAATGAGGATGTGAAATCAAATTTGTTAATAATAATATAAAATGGTTAAGTGTTACTCACAGAACAACTGTCTTTACGAATGTCTTTATGATAACTTGCTAGTCTAGTCCAATGCCTTAGGCTACCATACTTTTTTCGTCAGACTAGTAGAATTTGCATGAATGAAATTGGCTAGTAAAAATTTTCATCTGAAATTGGATAATGAAAATTCTTAATTTACTGATATGGGATAAATCCTCGTGGAAAATAAAGTATATGTCTTCCTCATTCTAATGTTTTATTAATATGTTGACATTACACAGACTGTAAAGCATATAAATCACTCAAATAAGTATATTATTTATCAGAAGTAAAGCATTAAGACAATAGATGCTTTTGATGTACTTAAAGTGAATGCAAACATAAAAAAATGTTGACGAGATCTTTGGCTGCTGAACAACAAACCAACAAAGATAAATAAACTAAACATAAAAGATACGATGCTTAATCAAGGAAACATACTTTCCAGGAGAAATACAAGGAAGGTCATCCATTGCTGCAATTTCATAAGCCTCAGTCTATCGTATTTTGCACTTGGTGCACAAAAAACGAAGTAGAATCAAACTTTTTAGCTCACCTGAGCCAAAGGCTCAAGTGAGCTATTGTGATCAATCACCGTCCGTCGTCCGTCCGTCGTCCGTCGTCCGTCGTCTGTCGTCCGTCGTCCGTCGTTAACTTTTCACATTTTCGACTTCTTCTCCAGAACCACTGAACAGAATTTGATGAAACTTGATAAGCATGTAGTACTCATGGTCCCCTACAAGTGTTTTTGTTTTTCGTCCGGATTCATCAACAGGTGGCGCCACCACAGGCAAAAGTAGGTCAAAGAGGGTACCCTCCTTTGACAAACTTCTTCTTCAGACCGGGGGCATACAGAGACAATCCGGATGCATAGGAATGATCTAGAGGGATGTGTGAAGAAGTGTTGTTATTTTTGGTTCCGTTCCGAAATCAAATTTTTGACGTTTTTTTGTACTTGGTAGTTTTAATGCAGAAAAGAGGTATTTTTTTCTTTTAGTAAACATTGATGCATTAATTTGGTTTAATTTGATCATTTTGATGGTAAGAAATACTACTGCGAAGAAAATTTTTCAATATTTTATGTTTTGGATTTTTTATGAATTTTTTAAGACTTTCAAGAAAAAGGGGGGTGGGATAATTGGTGTAAACATTTCACAGTTTGAACTTTTTCTTCGGAACCACTTGCTGGAATTCAATGAAACTTGGCATGCATCAAATACTCAAGGTCCCCGACAAATGTGGTCATCTTTGTCAGGATCCATGAACAGGTGGCACCACCACAGACAAAAGTAGGTCACAGAGGGTACCCTCCTTTGACAAACTTCTTATTCAGATCGGGTGCATACAGCGACAAACCGACTGCATAGGAATGATTTAGAGGCATATGGGAAGAAGTGTTGATATTTTTGGTTCCATTCCGAAATCAAATTTTTGACGTTTTTTCATTTTTATTTTGGACTTTGTTATTTTAATGCATTAAAGAGTTATTATTTTCTTTTAGTAAACATTGATGCATTCATTTGGTTTCATTTAATCATTTCTATGGTAAGGAATGCTGGTGCGAAGGAATTTTTTCAATATCTTGATTTTTGAATTTTTTATGCATTTTTTAAGACTTCCAAGAAAAGGGGGGGGGGGGAGGGACAATTTTTCATATCTTCGACTTGATCTACAGAACAACTTGAAGGATTGTGATAAAACTGGGTAGGATGCAAGTACTCATAGTCCTTTTCAAAGGTTTTGTTTTTTGTGCGGATCATCCAAATTGGTTAACAGATAATGCCACCATGTCTAAAAGTAGGTCTCACAATGTTACATATACCACTTGGTAATTGAAATATGGAGAGTAGCGGTTCAAATCCAGCTGTGGTCAAAAAAATTTTTTTTTTTTTTTTTTACACATCTAAATAAGTTTTTAGATGTTTCTCAACACTCAACATATGAAATTAGGAATTTTACGTTTAAGACTTCCAAAAAAAAAGGGTGGGGGGGGGTTGGCCATTTTTCACATTTTCAACTTTTTCTACAAAACTGTTTGAAGGATTTTAATAAATCTTTGTAGAAATAAGTCACTTATGATCCTCTTCAAATTCTGTTGTTTTCGTCCAGACCTCTTTACAGGTGGCGCCACCATAGTCAAGAGTAGGTCACAAAAGAGTTCCCTCGTTTAACAATATTCTTTTTCATACGGGCTGTATACAGAGGCAAACAGGATGCATAGAAATGATCTAGAGGAATGAGTGAAGATGTATTGTCATTTTGGTTCCCTTCCAAAATCAAATTTTAGAATTTTTTTCGACATTTCTTTGGACTTGGTGATTCAATGCAGAAAAAAGTGTCATATTTCCTAGTTAATTGATCATGATGATTTCTTATGGACTATTGTGATCATAATTATGGTAAGGATTGTTACTTTGAAAGAATTTTGTCAATATCTCAATTTTTGGATTTTCTATGAATTTTTTAAGACTTCCAAATGAGGGTGTATAGGAACAATTCAATCACATTTTTCACTTCTGCTGTTATACCACCTGAAAGATTTTAATGAAACATGGAATACATGAAGTACTAAAAGTCCTCTATCAATTTGGTAAATTTCATCCAAATTGGTTAACAGATAATGCCACCATGTCTAAAAAGCAGTTCTCACAATAGTACATATACCACTTGGTAATTGAAATATGGAGAGTAGCGGTTCAAATCCAGCTGTGGTCAAAATTTTTTTTTCATTTCTTTACACATCTAAATAAGTTTTTAGATGTTTCTCAACACTCAACATATGAAATTAGGCAATTTTAAGTTAGATCTGGACAATGTTTGAAACAATTGTTGTTCATGACCCAGACTTGAAATCAGTCAACAAAAGGCCCCACCTAAAGAAAATGACTAACTTGTTGCCCTGAATGACTTCTTGCAGAGACAAAGGAAATGCTTAATATCAAAATCACCTGAATGGATGTGCAAAAAAGTGTTGTTTTTTTTCTAGCCTGAAATAAAATTTGACATATTTAGTCACATTATTGCAAAAATAAATGAATTCTTCCTTCATGCATGACTGATAATCTAGGTACTCAGGTGAGCGATATAGGCCCACTTGGGCCTCTTGTTTAAAGAACCTCTAACCTCAAGTTCGAGACAGTTAAACAGTATAAATGTATAAAGCAGCATAATTACCCCCAGGTACACCCAAATGCAATCTCTTGTAATACAATTAAATTAATTTCAAATGTAATATTGTATTAGATTTGTCATTTTTTCTTGGGCTAGTGAAATTTTGATAAACACTGGCTATTGGTTTCAAAGAGTTTTTTTGTGAAGACTGTTAGATATTTGCATTTACTTGATCTTTTTCCAGGATTGTGATGACCTGATTTTGTTGCACTTGGGATATCTGGATTATGCATCCTATATCATTACCATCAGGTTATATGGACTAGAGGAAACCAAATTCAAGGTCCAGGATATCATCTTCCAGGTTATTTAAGTTTCTATAACACAGTCCAGTAACCTAAGTAGTTTGAACTCTTTTATTTATTGAATTCACAATAGTATCAAATTATCTAATATTATTACATGATGTTTTCATATTTCATTTTTGAGCTGTCATAGCTCAATTGGTTCAGTGATTATGACTGAAAAATCCTGAGCTAGAGTCCCACAGGTAGTCTGTCTTTCTGATGAGGTCCTGTGTCATGGCAGATGTGGCTTGTAAAAGTCTCGAGATAAGTCTCACAGGTGGCCTGTCTTTCTGATGAAGTCCTGTGTCATGGCAGATGTGGCACGTAAAAGTCTCGAGTTAGAGTCCCACATGTGGCCTGTCTTTTTGATGAGGACCCATGTCATGGCAGATGTAGCACGTAAAAGTCTCGAGTTATAGTCCCACAGGTGGTCTGTCTTTCTGATGAGGTCCTGTGTCATGGCAGATGTAGCACGTAAAAGTCTCGAGTTATAGTCCCACAGGTGGTCTGTCTTTCTGATGAGGTCCTGTGTCATGGCAGATGTAGCACGTAAAAGTCTCGAGTTATAGTCCCACAGGTGGTCTGTCTTTCTGATGAGGTCCTGTGTCATGGCAGATGTGACATGTTAAAGTTCTTTTGTTGCCTTGTGATGGTCGGTTGCAAAGATATAGATTTTTGTGCATTGCAGCACACAGATGGTGTCACCATATATACTGAAGTGTGATAATCTTGTTGTAATGTAAAACACATATCAAAATTATCTCTTTTCTATCAATTTATAATGAATAATGGTTTAGCTCTATCTTGTGAAAATATTAATGTAAACATTTTTGTCAGTAAGTAAAATCAGTGAACCCTTTATTGAGAATTTATAGTGAAAACTGTTTCACATATATTGAAAAGAAGGTGATTGCATTAAATTTGATTTAATAGAAAAAGAATGTAGACAATAGAGAATATGTAAAAATGTACATTTATGTTTCTTGCAGTTCAAAAGCTACAACACGTCTTTCACCAATATTGAGATATGGATTCGTTTTATATTTCTATTGTTTACTTTTATTGCCACGGTGAGTATTCAGACCAATTACGATGAATCATTATATCATATTATAAAAAACTCTGTATTGCTTGATATCAAATTTTAAGTCGTACGCTGAAGGTTGTAGTGTTAATCCATTTTGTCAGTCATAGAGAAGATTGTAGTGTTAACCATTTTGGTCAGTCATGCAGGAGGTTGTAGTGTTAACCCATTTGGTTAGTCATACAAAGGGTTGTAGTATTAACCCATTTAGTCAGTCTAACATTTAACACTAACCAGACAGTAACCCTCAAGGCTACAAGAGATGGTTCAAGGTATGAAAAGTTTGCCATATACGTTTAATGGCATTAAAGTGCACTCTGAATGTTTGAGAAATTTTAAGATTCAAATGAAACAGAAATCCAGGTTATCTGTGTTCACATTAAAGATTAATAAGGATTTGCTTTTTATGCTCCCCGAAAACTTTCGGGTGACCGTATAGTAGCTGTTGTGTCCATGTATCTGTCCGTCTGTCTGTCCATCCATCCGAACTCTAAGACTTATCTCCTATACCTTTCATCAGAGTTTGATCATACTTCACCAAAATATTATTTAGGTTAAGGGCTTTGGGACATAAGTCACTCAAGGTCATTTCTGAAAGATCAAGGTCACTTATTAACTATGATGTAAAGTACCATGAAGTACGTATATCTCCTACACCTTTCATCAGAATTTGATTATACTTAACCAAAATATTATTTAGGTTAAGGGCTTTGGGACAGAGGTCACTCAAGATCATTTTTGAAAGGTCAAGGTCACTTATTAACTATGACTTAAAGTAACATGAAGTACGTATATCTCCTATACCTTTCATCAGAATTTGATCATACTTCACCAAAACATTATTTAGGTCAAGGGCATTTTTGATAAAGGTCACTCAAGGTCATTTCTGAAAGGTCAAGGTCAATTATTAACTATGACCTACATTACCATGAAGTACTTATATCTCCTACACCTTTCATCAGAATTTGCTCATACTTCACCAAACTGTCGTTAAGGTTAGGGCTTTTGGACAAAGGTCACGAAAAGTCTTTTCTGAAAAAACCAATCACGATCAAGCTTACTCTTTTTATTTAGATTACTGTGATCAGTTGTTATTCTACAGTTGACTCAATTGGATATCCATATGATATATTGAGATATCATTTGAAATCGTCATCAAGTAATACAATGATTTTCTATATATTGAGTCATTCATTTCCCTCATTATCGCTGTGCTTCTTGGAGCATCCATCAGTTTTACTGATTTTTTGTATATGAATTGAGTCATCAATTTTCTGCATTACAACTGCCGTTCGGGGAGCATGCATCAGTTTTACTGATACTCTTATTTGTAAAATTGCCAATACTTGGACTTTCTATGAAACCATAGCATTCTTCATGTTTGTTACTTAATACTGATGAGCTACATGATTGACCATTTAGAAGACTTATGGAATAGCTTTACCAATGATATAATATAATAACATGTATCTAATATAATAACATGACATAAAGTCTGTATATAGTTTATCATTCAATACATTTTATTGATGCATATCATGTATTCATGATTTCAGTGTCTGTTTGCTCATTCCTTGAGGAAGTTTTCCATACGAGATTGGTCTATAGAACAAAGATGGATGTCTGTATTGCTTCCTCTTCTTTTGCTATATAATGGTAAGAAAAACTACATCTGTGGTCCGTAAGTCGATATAAAGCTTTATATATACTTTTCAATTTTGCCTATGAATCAAGTTGATACATAAGGATCACTATGTCTGTCTGTCTGTCCATCTGCCTGGTAGGAGTCACACTCTTGATAAATGGATAGCAGGTGACACATCTTCCTTTAAACATTCCAGTCTTGGTCTGACAAGATGACTTTTTTTTTGGTCCAGATTGCCATTCTCTTGATATTTTCTTAATTTTAGTCTCAATAGATGATGTCATAAAGCGAAACAAATCTAGCACAATATATCTAAATGGGGCACATGTTGTATAATTGTTCATGAAATACGTATCTCTGACTGTTTGTTCTGATTTTGCAGATCCAATATTTCCTTTAACGTTTCTGGTTAACAGTTGGGTACCAGGAATGCTGGATGGATTGTTCCAGGCCTCTTTCCTGTGTGGATTACTCATGTTTTGGTTGTGTATATATCATGGAGTCAGACAGGTAAAATTCATTTGACTAAAATTTGTTAACAGAGCATATGTGGAAACTTGAAGCATTGATCTCATAATATATATCACATGAAGTGTACATCCACAACAGATAACCAGGTCAACTTTCCTATCATCTTTGAACCTATAATGGGAAACTTTGAAGTCCTACCACAGGTTCCTTGTATTTCCTTTGGAGGAAGCCCATATATCATTGCATTGCTTTTTAGGCATGTGAATTGGGAGTCATATAGTGTTACCAACATTAGTCCATCTGTCTGTCTGGATTAGTTCTCACACCATAAATTCAGGGCCTTCATATAACTTGATAACAGTTTGTATATATGCTTCAGTATCAAAATCTAAGCCAAGTTCATTTTCAGTCATTTTTGACAACTTTTACTAGAGCTATTGCCCCTTTTGATCCATGAAAAAATTGGTTTTCTTCAGACTATGGTAGTGAATTTTAAATGATAGTCTGTAAACAAGTTGATACAATACTAGAGGAATACACATGCATGTCCTTCTCTTGTTATATGTTAGTCTTAGGAATCATGAAAATGTAGAGTTAAAGCATATGGCCTAGAGGAGCACACAGCTGATTTAAATGAATGTTAGTGGTATGGTACACTTTCCCATTTGATACAGTTTAATAGGTATACGTCTGTATATATAATTTAGCAGGTATTTTACAACAAAAATGAGCTACACTATGCAAATGCTTAAATGTTACTGGTCATTCCTTACTAATGGATCGAGATATTAAAGGAAAATTTGGGTTATTGTTGTATGAGTAAAAGCATTTTAACTTAATTCTCATCAATTAATTTTCAACAATGGCCCTTTCTCTTTGATACATTTTGAGAATTCTCAGTTTTTGTATTTAGTCCTGTTTCAATTTGTTCCTTCAGCAGCATTCAGGTCACTCTGACACATCTAGTTTGTAGATATATGGCTCATTATGTTTTTGTCAAGTCATGACAAGTTGGATTTTTCACTTTGCCCTACTAATGCAGGAGGCTGTCTCTATGGTATACATCATTTAGCTCCAGAGATCCCTTATTTGATAAAGCTATTCTGATGAATCAGTTGTAAAGGAATGACAAATTCACAAACATTGTCATGTAATTCTAAAAGAACTTTTTTCAAAAACTATCTCAGAAAGATGTATATTCATTACAATCAGCAAATTATAGAATACCCAAGTTGGAACTAGTTGAATTTGTCCCTCTCAAAATCGCTGAACACATCTAAAACGAGAGTTGATCTGACTATGGATCATACTTTATAAAAACTCTTGTTTATAAATCAGGCCTCTGTATAGCAAAAATCAATATCACAAGGGCATTTCTTACTGGTATTTCTACTGTGGGACAAAGGATCCTTTAATGTGTTGTGCTTTAATTATGCCCCCCTTTGAAGAAGGAGGGGCATATTGCTTTGCTGCTGTCGGTCGGTCCTTCTGTCAGTCGGTCAGTCCATTCACAGTTTCCGCTCATTATCTCTGGAACCAATAAAGATACTGAATTGATATTTAGTATACAGATACCTCTCTAGGATATCTATGTCAGTTTCAAACTTGATTATGGTTCGATAATTTTTGTCATAGTTATCCCCCTTGGACTTAGTTTCCGCTCATTATCTCAGGAACGGATAGAGGTATTGAACTGAAATTTTGCATATAGATACATCTGAAGTATATCTAGGTCAAGTTCAAATTTGGTTATCGTTCAATATTTTTTGTTAGAGTTATTCCAGTTGGACTTTAGAAATTTCTTAAAATTAGTGGTTTCTGCACATTACAGTATGTCTGGAACCAATGAAGATATTGACTTGATATTTGATATACTGATACATCTAAAGGATATTTAGGTAAAGGTCAAATTTGGTTATGGTTCAATAATTTTTGTGAGAGTAATCCCCCTTGGACTTAAAAAATTTCTTAAAATTAGCAGTTTCCACTCATTATCTCAGAAACGGATAGAGATATTGAATTGATATTTTGCATACAGATACATCTTAAGGATATCTAGGTCAAGGTCAAATTTACTTATTGTTCAATAATTTTTGTTAGAGTTATACCCCTTGGTCTTAGGTAATTTCTTAAAATTAACAGTTTCCGCACATTATCTCTGAAACCAGTAAAGATATTGAATTCATATTTGAGTTACTGATACATAAAAAGGACATTTAGGTCAAGTTAAAATTTGGTTATGGTTCAGTAATTTTTGTGAGAGTTATCCCCCTTGGACTTGGAAAATTTCTCAAAATTAGCAGTTTCTGCTCATTATCTCAGGAATAGCTAGATATATTGAATTGATATTTGGTATACAGATACATCTTAAGGATATCTAGGTCAAGTTAATAAGTATAATTAGGATACCTGTCTTCGGCATTTTGATTTTGATTAAGTTTTGTGTCAGTTAATACTGATGTCTAAATTAAATGAAGACAAGTGACATATCTGTTAGTCATTAGACACAAACTTTTGAATGGAAAAAATTTGTTTGTGGGTGATTATGAGGAGTAGATGACCTCTAATGTGCTCATGTGAGTTATGCCCACATTACAAAAATAACCAGGGGGGAGCATATGCTACGTTGGTGTTGCTCTTGTTACTTTACAATGGCCCAGAGGACAAAAGTATGGTAACAAAATACTAGAAAGGATTAAAATTCAGAAAAAACTCAAAGAATAACAAACTACAGTTTCTTTAGCATTTTTAAAATATGTATCGTCATTTTAGTTCAAGGAAAAGCCCAAATGCTAGCAATATTTCACTGTTCCTTGAATCAAACTTTTGATATGGGATATGTAACATATAAACTTTCATAATAAGCATTGAGTCTATATCTGTGGATTTTTGTACATTTTCACTGTCAGTCTTTCCTTGGAAGTCAGTCTTTCCTCGAAATAGAATTCACTATTGAATGATTGGTACCAAAGATAGATTTCAGTATTTAAGGAGACAATTCAAGCAGAGGTTACCGGTATTCTTACAAGAATCTCATTTTTTTCTTAAATCTGCCAACTATTATAGACAGACCGTCGATTCCTGAAGTTTTACTTGCCTAAGATGATTGTGGTTGGGTTGATATGGATCACTGCAGTAACACTAGCATCCTGGCAGGAGTACAATGAATTACAAGACCCTACTTACTATTACAGACTGGATACTAATAATTTCATGGTAAGATAAAGTACAATTATTGTTCAGTCAAACTAGTCAGATTAAGAAGATATGTTATTACAATTAAAATTGGTTACTATGGTAACATTTGTGTAGATCAAGATCAAGAAACCAAGATCATTCACTGACAAGTTATTTGAAAGTTTTGGTTTATAGAACAATACTATATGAAAAGATAAATTATTTAATAATAATAATTCTGCGTGGCATTTTGTGAGATATTAATACACATCAAAACACACGTTCAGCCAGTTGTTATACTTGTCTTTGTAGGGCTTCAAGATATTTTTCTTTGTTGTTGGTGGACTGTACTTACTTTATCTACTGTACCTCCTGATCCGTGCTTATGCAGAGCTGAGATCAATGCCTTATTTTGGTGAGGAAAAACTAAAAGAAAGATTTCTTAATGTCTAAATATCAATCACATCTTAAATCTACATATAAAGTTTCCTAGTTTTTCATACATTCCAGAAGTGTATGACTTAATGGTAAATGTATAGTACATGTATATTTCCCTTTTTTTTCCCAGATAAGTTGCTGATTCTGATATTAATTTCCTTTTTTTCCACAGATTTACGTCTCAAGTTCATGACGTTGTTGATGTTGATCGTGCTTGCCATCAGTATTACCATAACAGTGATGAGGTTTGGTGCAGCTGCACTACAGGACAATTTTGTTGCAGAAATCTCCACAAATTATGAGAATTCTATAGAATTTGTGACTTTCTATGGTCTCCTCAATTTCTATATGTATACAATGGCATTTGTATATTCACCGTCAAAGAATGCATTATATGGTATGTGTTCAGATAGTCCTGGGTATACAGATAGCTAGAGTATTGCAGTCTGTTTTAAAGATATTTCCAGCAATATCCTATGAGCAGTGCAAGCGTGTATCAAAGGGAGATAATGCATCCAAATATAAAATTTTTATCCTCTGAAAGATTTTAAATTTATTGGATAAATAAATTTTTTCATATTTCACTGGCGTTACTGTTGTTAAGCAGAATACTAAGTATTGTAAAAATAAAACTAAATAAACCAAACTACATGTTCCTAACTTTTACCATTGTGATCTGTACCTTGAACTTGTTAATAAATGGGTTGGGGTAAATTGTAGCTCATTTTATCATTTTTCCATTAGCAAAGACATATCTTCTGCTCTTTTTGTGTCCCAGTGTGTGTCCAGTTTACCTATATATTCAGATAAATACAGTTACCATGCACAACTGAATTATGCAAAATGTCGAAAAATGAGTCTTGTAAATGAGGGTAGGTTTAGATATTTGTTATTGTTTCCTTATTTTTCTGGTCACATACTGTTAATTTTTTTGTTTCACATTTGCTTTTTGGTTATAAATTTAAAATGAGGAACGATTATGGTGGAAACTATTTTTCCTAGGTTTGATTATGTAAAATGCAAAAAAATATAACCTACTTGGGTCAAGTCTTATGCTAAATAGATACCAGAAACTTTCATTATTATGTTACAGCTATTTTTTAACACATCTGTATACAAAATTTACCAAATATGTCTGTTAATAGCAATTTCTTGGATGTTGTAGAAAAACAATAGTTTGTTAACTCCCATACATTTTGTTACGTTTTTATTCTCTGAATCCAATAGAATGCAGTATTAATTACAGGTTTTTTTTTGTAGCTGTTACTATGGCATTTATTTTGAGGAAATGTTCTTAATGCTTGAATTCAAGCAAGATATGTTCAGGTCTATTTATCTCTCAGTTTCCTTCTCGTTAAAAGTAGGTCATTATCAAGATTTTGTGTTTTTATTTGGTCAGAAGCATAGGTCTGTATATAGAACTCATACTTTACATGTCTATATTATGTTTTCTTTTTCTGATATAAAATGATAAAAAATAGGGTTTTTAAGATCTTTCCAGCTCAGAAATCACGCTGAAATCAGTCTAGAATACATACACCTTGTGCAATAAATATTTGTATTGAAGTCGGTTAGAATTTAAGATTTTGTTGTTTTATACTTATGATAATGCATTCCTGTAGTATTCAAGAATATTAATCCTATTTCAGAAAGCAACTTTAAAGACAATCCTGCATTATCAATGTTAAATGACTCTGATGAAGAGGTGCATTATGGGTAAGAGTTTTAGATTCCCCTAATCCCAGTTTGTTCCCATTATTGTAAGACTACATATTAAACATTAAGGTATCATTTCACTAATACATGTACTACAAAGTTGGGCTATATCAATTAAAGTGAAATGTTCCAATTTGTACTGCTTATCATATATTTATAAAGACTTACTAATTGATATGATAGTTCGAAAACATATAACAATTTTCTTTTTCTTCGAGTTGTGTTATATGTCACACTAAGATTATTTGACTCACAGAGTGGTGGCATATGCCTTGTGTATGACACAGAATTTTAGACCTAGGCAGCTCACTCACTCAAAGATCTTTTACATGACATTGGACTCCAGTTTTTACTGTCTCTTCTGAAATACAGGACACCCATGAGTCATCAGTGGACCACTTACCTGGGGCCTCTTGGTCACAAGCCAGGTGCCTTACTGGTTGAACTAGACTGACCCAAAACATATTACATAATCAACAGTTGCAAGTGATCACTTTTCTATTTTTTTTTTTCTTTAAACATGAAACTCATGTTAATGTTTGTAGATCTGAGCAAGAAGAAATGACCTTGACAAACCGCCCTGTCAATCGTTACCATGACAGTGATGAGGAAACTTTCCACTAGAGCTTAATTGTGAGAGAAACGTCTGAGAAGACCTCAGTGATAGAAGTAATTATGGCTCAGCACTACTTCATTCAGAGAAGTAGTAAGTTATTTGATGTTGTGTTGGAGGAAGTTTTGTGCCGAAGTCAACCAGAAGTATTGCTTTGGAGGGAGAGTTATGTAGAATTAGCAGAGTGAGTAATGGAGGACATAGAAGATTGAGGGATGTAAGATGGAAAGCTTTAAAATTAAATTACTATTTGTAAATCAATATTAAGTGGGATTTATGGTCATTAACATTAGTTATATCATTACTATAAATATCAGAAAATACAGATGAATACATATACATAAATTTTGGTACGCCATAAACATGTATGCATTACGATGACTTATGTTTCTACATTTCACGTGACTTTATTTTGGCAGGGACCCCACCACCTTTATATTCAGGAGACTTTTCATGATAATCAGTATACATTATAAATTTCCTATTTAAATCAATGATGGCTCAGTATTGATTAGGAACTTTACGTTTTGATGGAGCCAAATCCGCCAGTTTATGTGAAATGAAAGTTTTGTCTGTTAAAAGCTGATTTTACACTTTGTAACAAATAAAAATGTTAAATTATGTAGATTTATTTTAAGATGGCAAATGAATCATTCACTAAAAAATTTCAGGGTTAAAATTCATAAAATATACTAGTCAGAAATAATTCAGAGAATTCATTTTTTTTTTATATATATCTCTTTTTTATATTTTAAACATTTCCATCCTAGACATCTAGTCAAACTTATTTTTGACATGTGCCATAAGATAAATTCAAATTTTCAAAATATTTCCTGCTTTCTATTGTTTCTTTACTCAATTTATTATACCTGAGAGACCATTTTCTTATTCTGAGGTGGGCACATAGAACAAGTCTACAACTACATAAATTGATGTTTATTGTATACATGCATTTTATGTATGATATATTTTAGAGTGTTTTTCAGAAAATGAGGCTGATATAACCTATAAAAACTTCACTTTTGAGCATTAATTTGAATTCTGTGAATTCTTTTGAAAAATAATGTAAACTGTCCATGTATTTATAACAATAAGACATTTTATAAATCATTGTACTACCAGCTTGTAGTAAAGAAAAATAGGAACAGATTGGAGTGTATGAAATAATTGGCTTTTAAGATGATGTTTGGTATAAATTGGGGGCAAAGCTTCTTACTGGAAAACTATGCTGTCTACTAATGCCTCTGCTAAAATGCCAGGTCGAACACTAAAGTACTGCTAGTACCGATATTGGTTTTTTTCGTTATACAGAGTTATTTCCCATATGAGCAGGTATCTGACGTCTGTGACATCAACCAGTCCAATGTGAAGTGGTGTAAAATGACAGGAAATGAGGTAGAAATTGTATGACATCACAATGGTTTGATGTCAGATACCTGCTCATATGGAAAATAACTCTGTATAATGAAAAGACCCAATATTCACAAAAGTGAATGCCGCTAATTCTGGACTTTTTGTAATTTGATAATTTCCGCTAAATCAAAAATTTTGCTGATATAAACTAAGCATTGTTTTATGATGTGTGATGGGGGTGCAACAGAAGAATGAGCGTATATGTGAACAGGGAATTCCAGTGGGAGGTGTGAGGGTATTTTACTGTACTTGATATATTATGTGTGTTTTGTGATACATTGATACAAAAGTTTACATGTAATTATAATGAATGCAATACAATTGGACCTTATAATATATAAGCCAAAATAAGCCTGTAGTATTGATAGAGGAATCTCTGTGATAAAGACTTATTTGTTCACGATGTGAAGGCCAATGTATATAGGGCTTGTTACTTATTCTATTTTTCTTTTCATGTTAAATGTGATAATAAATATCATGGGAAAACGACCTGTATACTGTATCTCCTTGTGACAGTGTATGAAAGACAGTGCTCATCAGCAAGAGTTATCTACCCCTGTTCATATTTTGAAAGTAAAAACAAGCAAGCAAGTTTGTTCCTATAAGATTTGTTAATGAAATATGAAATTTATCTGATGAATATACAAACTGTACTTAATTGAAGCTTTTGTACTTATAGCATATATAAAGCATTGTTATTTATATTTGTAATGTTTTCTTGGTATTTAAGACATTAACATTATGACATACTTTATGCTATATTTCCACAAGAAAAGAAATCCACATTTATATACATTATATATAATAATTCTAGTCTTTTCATAGGTTGTGCAATTTATTTTTGATTATTTGAAGTAGATTATATCATTTTATTAATTTTTGTTCTGAACTTTTCTGACCATGTATTGTTTTCTGGCTGTATAACATCGAAGAGGGATTTTTATTTTCATTGGGTCCAAGAATGTATCATCTCTACATCAATGTTCTCAGTGGTACCACCAGGTGGATTGGGTAGATATATTTGGACACAATTTGCAGTCGACCATTCTTCTTTACTGTTGTCATTGAGAATCACGTGCAGTTTATAAATCATCTACATGTAATATTCTGACATTATAGATTTGACTCTCGAACAAGGAGAACTCAAACTCTCTTGTGAGGTCTAACTGATTGTATCAATATATAGAGATAAAATGAACTTTGGGCAACTCTCACTGTTTGACATGGCGGCTTTACGTTCAAGTAATCGAGAGTTGACTATAAATACATGTACTTTAATTAGAGGATTCTAGCTTAGTGTTAAGTTTTACAGGAAAGCATTAGATTAATATTGATACATGAAACTTTCATAGCAATTCATGTCTGTCATCATGGCCCCCCCCTGCAAAAAAAGAAGGAAAAAGAGAGAAATTTTCGTAATGTTTTAGCCTAATTTTTACATGTGGTTCATGATTTCATGTTTTAAACATTCCCATTTTACATCTTATTTAATTTTTAAAAATCTGAAAAGTCAGATTTAATTTTATACCTGATTTATTTAAACACAATGAAAATACAACAAATTATTCGAGCTTTAATTGAAATGATAACTTTTTTATTCATTGTAAATTATTTTTTATTCTCTTTATTCTATTACAGAACTCAGTATAGTAAAATGATATATGTGATATGATGCTGGGTTTCACAAATGTATTGTTTTAATAACTGATTTTTGTGTAAAATGTCTTTAGTAATATAATTTCTATATATTGTTTAATTCCATTTGTTCTCATGGTTCCTTTTACTTACATAATGAACAATTTTATTTTATAACTGTGTTATTATGTCATATAAATCTGTCTGGGTTTTTTTTTATCAATAACTCCTTGACACATGAAGAAACTATTTGATCAAATCAGTTTGAGCCATGTCGTATAGAATTATTCTATTAATTCATATGTTGTAGTGATTTGATTTGCCAGTGAAATTTTCTTTGGTTATTGTGTTATTTTCCTTTCTTTTACTCTCTGATTACAAATGAAATCAAATGGAATCTTTTACAAATAGTAGTCATTCTTCCTACTTGCCATTATAATATTTTCCTGATAGATATATATATATACATTTTGTATATATATAATATAATATAATATATATTTATACACATACACCTACACACACAGCACACACACTATATACACACATACAGTAATACTAGTATATAAGTTTAAACAAATGAATTATGAGAAACAGTTTATGTCCTCAAAGTGTTTGCTACTTGATTTTTATAAGTGGAAACAGAATCTTGGTAAATGCCAAGTGGCTGAAAATTTTTTAACATGGAGTATTTCTTGTTATTTATTTTGCCGTAACACTTCGACAAGGAGGACTTGTTTTATAGTTTTATTTGATGTGAGACATTACAGGTATTTGTTCTGTGTACATGCCATTACATGGCTCTTTGATTAATCATTAATTTAGTTTCTTGCCATTGAAGGCAATATTTTACTTTCTGTATTTAGAATTGTTTATTAATTATCTTTTATTTACATTTGTTTATATTATGATGGTATTTTGTTTGTTTTGTTTTTTGTGGGTTTACAATTGTTCAATGACATTGTCATCTAGCTCTTTCTTTTCTGAAATGATTAGATCCTTAAAGAAAATTGATCTGAACTGACATTTTCCTTTAGGATAAAAGATTCTGAATAGGCGTTTCCCTGTATTATAAATTGTTTGGAATAGATATTTCTTTGTATCATTAATTGTTATGAACCATTATTGTCCTCTCTGTTGAATTGCTCTGAACGGACTTTGTCCGTCAGAGTAAATTGTTCTGAACATATTGTCCTTTACAATTTATTATTCTGAATGGACATTGTCCTCTGTAACAATTTGCTCTGGACAGGTATTGTCCTGTATAATAGAATGTTTTGAACTGGCATTGTAATCTGTAATAAATTGTTTTAAACTAAAATTGCTTTAATGTGAATTGTTCTGAAGTGATGATTTTTCTGAACTGATAATATCATCATAACTTGACTGTTAAAGTGTGATAGTGTCTTGAAAATTTCTTAAGTGACTTTGTAACTAACCTAGGAGCTTTTAAATAACACTGTCACTAGACAACATTGTTTTCAGACTTTGTTGTCTAAAAAAACTTTACTGTCTGGTGGCAGTCACTACCATCATCTTTTCGATAAAGTTAATTTTATTACAATGTCGATATTTGTCCAACCCCGTGATCTTAATAATTTTCCAAAATTTGAGCTATATTTAACAGCTATCAGTGTCAAATTAGACGAGGCCATTGTTAAAGAAGTGTTAGTAACACAGCATCGATTTTAAGACAAGGACTCGAGGTCCTCTACCAAGTTGGAGTTTTTGGCCGTAATCCAAGATGGACACCATGGGATCTGTTTGGTTGACACATTTTCTACTTCTTCTCTGCAACTGTTTTACAGATTTTCACCAAAACTTCTACGAAGTAAGTAATCAATTTTTAACCAAGTTTGGGTATTTCAACTGACTGACACATTTTTGACCTCTTCTCATTAACCACTTCACAGAATTAAAACAAATCTTGTAGGAAGTAAGTACTCAAGGTCTTCTACTAAACTTGTATTTTAGACTAGATCAGTCATCCAAGATGGTTGCCAAATGCTCTGATCGGCTGACACATTATTGACTTCTTTGCAGTAACTGCTGCACAGATTATCACCAAACCTTACATGAAGAAAGTTAGATATCACGGTCTCATACCAAAATTGTATCTTTTGACCCAGTCTGTCATTCAAGATGGCTGCCATGATTGGCTGACATATTTTTCGACTTCTTTTCATTAAAAGAGTATATTACAGAAATAATACTCAAATTCTACCAAAACTGAGCTGTCATTTGTTTGTGAATAATCAAATTGTACTAAGGTGAGCGATATAGGCCCACTTTGGCCTCTTGTTGTTTTTGTTTGACAAATACTATGTCGAGGTGAGCGTGTTAATCATTGATTACTCTGTTTTTTAAATGTTCTAGGCGTGACGAGTTCATATTTAGTATAGAACATCCATGTGTTCTAGAATCAAGTTTGCTCAAATATGGCAATATTAGGAACGACTTCTGCAGTATATAAAACAATGTTTGAAATTCTCCCTCTTAAGATATACATACAGTAATGACTTCCTCAGTGGTTTACATGAGCATACAGTTTTACATGGACAATTATTTAGAGAACCATCAAAGGCATTTACTTTATATATAAGCATATATGAGTTTGTAGATGAATATTTTACAACGGTTTCTCAGCAAAAAATTAAAGCATATTTTCTGTTCTGTATCTCTGCGTAGATTTGAAGTTAGACATTTTATTATTAGGTCATCATCGGAAGTGAGCAGTGTGACAAGAGACGGTCGTGTCTTCGATTATGATCATCGATGAGGGGTATGGCACATGGGCCTCTTGTTCATATACAGAAGTCGTTCTAACTATGTCGCTAGCTCAGTTGGCTCTGGATGCAGAAGACCCTGGTTTGAGTCTCATTGTTATATACAGTAAAACAGAAAAAAGAAGATTTTTCTGATGCAGTTTATTCATAATATGTGTCTCAATAAAGTGATCATTATACATGTAATTACCTACGTGACTATACAGATAATTTCAAAGACAATCATTGAAATGTCAACTAACTGCCATCATAAGTACGACAGGTACTGCGTATGGGACGCATGAGGTTTAGCTCACCTGGACCGAATGCCCGAGTGAGGTATTGTGATGACACACCGTCTGTTGTATGTCTTGGTCAGTGTCATCGTCCGTCCGGCCGACAACGGTTTACGTGCTAAACTTCTTCTACAGAACTTCTATGAAGTGATTTTCATCAATTTTGGTGGGACTGAAATACCTAAGGTATCCTACAAGTATTGTTTTTGGCCAGATGGTGGAATTCTTTGTAGAACTGACAGAAGAACCACCGTATTCAGACCAGATGCATAATTCCCTAGCTGAATGCAACAGAGTAATCTAGAAGTGTGTATTAAGAAGTATTGCATGTTGTCTTCTAGTTCCTTTCTGATATCATATTTTGACGCATTTTGGTTTCTTTTCTGATTTGGTAATTTCCACACATTTTGTGTCAATTTTCATCAATGTGGAGATGCAGGAAAGCATTTGTCTATTTGTTCTGTATTTCCTTGAAATATTGTCAACGTCTAATCCCCCTATTTGTGAAGCAGGTCAGTTGAGTACTAGATGGCAGCGTAATTTATTATTTTTTTTTGCACCAAAACAAATTATCAAGTCTTTTGCCACACTCAGTATACATATAAATCATTTTAAAAAATCTGACTTAATCATTTTCACACTTTTTTGTATTATTGAATGTAGAGAAGCAAGTTTACTGTCATATGGTAAAAACATAGTAAGCAAGAGATTATATGTATCTGCAATGTTTTTCAAACAGGCAGTTGTTTGTGACTAAGTAAATTGTGGTCACGTTATAGGTCCATCCAGTTGCATGAAAGATGCTCTGTAAAAGAAGCCGTCATTGTTTCAGATGGATGTGTAAAGGTTTTCAATAACCCTAAATCTGACATGAATGCACTTCCAGAACGCTCCTTCACATTTTCTAAATGTGTGACTGTGGCTGTTGCACTTTCTACACTGTTTTTCACATTCATTTATCTATATATACAACCCTGAGTCATGTTACGTCTGTATTTAAGGGCATTCACGGCAGATGTGACTAGCCAAACAGGAGACGCTCATTCCCAGGTACATGGGGCTAGTTGTTTGAAACTTTAACCACTGGTTAAGCTAGCCAATGGATTTCATCTGACTATATTTTTGAAATGAGAAGACTTAAAGTCAAAGTATGTGTACTTATATGTACCATATAAAACAAGCTTTGCAAAATAATTTGTATTTTTATACAGAAATCTTATAAATTAAATTAATTGTCTTTTAAACCTTAGCCGCTGGTTAGCTTAACCGGTAGTTTTAAAAGTTTCGAAAAACTGGCCCCTAGTCTCGCCTCTAAATTTCAGGGGTCCGTGAATGTCCCACTGTGGTATATAGTTGTCAGTGCCATAGTCATGTGACACCAGTTGCTTTCGTATCTTATATTAAAACAGTAGTATCATATAACAAATTATATTTTGAGTTTACAAGTTTGGCCCTCACCTTTTATTTGCTTCCTACAGGCCTGAGAAGAGCATTCTAATAAAAGTCTCAACGTAATCTTGACCTGGAAAATTTGACCTTGGTTCAAGAGCATGTGCACACCCCCTTGTCTCACAGGAACAACTGTATCACTCTTACCTGTTCAACAAAGGTAAATGATTGACAAAGTGAATGCACTGAATAAAGGACGAGTACAGCGTTTAATACTGTACAGTTTAAACAGAGCAACGGTGAAAAACTAGAACGTTTCTAATCATCATACATGTAGGAGGCACCGTGGGTCATAAACTGGAATGGTTTTGATCATGCTGTTGTTTCGATGATCATTCGACATAGACGGGGATCAGTTTTCATCATCACGTAACAGAGAGGTAAGTTTTCTGGTCTACAACAAATTATTTATGTTAAAATTTGATTCTTTGTATCACGATTTTAGGGTCTCAGCCGGTAGTCGAGTGAGCTATAATAAACATATAGTAATACTATAGTCTATATGATATAGTCCAAAACTTAAAGTAGTACTGTAGTTGCCTTCCGCTTCTGTCCAGCCCGCGTTCGGATCCCGGTTGCCACACAAGCAGGACTACTACAGGCACAGGGGTGACCTTACCTTCAGAAATTCCCAAGACCTAATCCATAATAGACTAGTAATACGTCAATAGGTACTTTACATTCAGAAATTCCCAAGACCCAATCCATAATAGACTAGTAATACGTCAATAGGTACTTTACATTGAGAAATTCCCAAGACCTAATCCATTATAGACTAGTAATACGTCAATAGGTACCTTACATTGAGAAATTCCCAAGACCTAATCCATTATAGACTAGTGATACGTCAATAGGTATCGAGGTTTAATGTTGGTCACCACTGTGATACGAGTCTTCCCCTTTACCTATTGACGTATTACTAGTCTATTATGGATTAGGGGAATTTCTCAATGTAAGGTCAACCCTGTGCTATAGGCTCGTAGGAAGCATATCAAAAGTGTGTGTGTGTGTGTGGGGGGGGCATATTTGTAAACTCAAAACAAATTTTGCTATATGATCCACTGTTTTAAGCCACGTTTTGTGCCATGATGGAGTCTTGCTTGAATCGCATAGAGCAAGCACTGACCATAGGAGGATCTAGAAAATTTCCCTGCCCCCGGTTCCTACGGCCATGTACTAGAGTATTTGTCGACATTTGGTGTCTTTCTTTGTGTAGTTCGTTTTCAAGATTCTACCACTCTGCGTTCGGCCATTTGATTGTAATCCAAAGGGGCACTGGAATTGGGGTAGCATTACAAGTCAGATTATTTATTTTCAAACAAACCTGGAGCTAAATGTTCTTGATGCATGATGTTGGAGGCCACAGTATCTGTTTTCTTAATCTTTCCATTAACTGTGGAGCTGTAACCTTGGATACTGGAACGTTCTCTCTAAATTTATTGTCATAATGTAATTAGTCGTCATTCTGATCGATTCACCCTTTCACAAATCGCAACAGAACAGAACGCTACTGATTTTGCCCTCCAGTGCATAGACGGATCCAGAAATTTTTGAAAAGTATGAGAGTTTGCAGCCTCCCATAACTAATGTTTTGCACTATCGGTCCGGAAATGGGGGTTGCAGCACTAAAAATGGTCGTAAATGACCTTTTTGGTAAATATGTTTGATATCACAGCAAGCCGGAATAATACAGGCTTCGCTCTCGGGATACATGATATTTCTGGGCTGGACAAAACTTCAAGTCTCCCTCACAAGAGGTCAATAAATAAATACTGTTATACTTTGGGAGACATCGTTGTAAACTTGAACTCGGAGACATGATTTTCACTTTGGTTCATTTTTGTCTTATGAAAAACAACTGTTGCATTCAGACCCGTTAACGAATGGCGAATAACCGACAAAGTAAATTTACTGAAAAGAAGAGTGTTTATAGACAGGAACAAAATTTATCCGATGGCGTCGCTTTGATATTGACATGATTGTATCTTTATCTTCCTTTACCTGCGTATTATTTTCGATCAATACCTACACAGAAGTAGAAAATGCAATTACGCAAATTCAAATAGTGACTACATGTATTTATTTACGAACGCATGTACCGTCATGTTCTAATTTTTGAATTTACTTGGGGGTGGTAAATACAAAAATTAATGTTCTAATTTTTGTATTTACCACCCCAAATAAGTTCAAAAATTAGAACATGACAGTACTATGATGTAGGCCTAATAGTGTACTCAAAAATTTGCTTTATGCAATGATTACCGTCAGTTACCTGGCTGTTCGATATGATAGTACCTAACTGAAAACTCACGCAGAGATAAAGTGCAGACAACAACAACAACTACAACAACAACTACAACTCAATATATGTTTTCAGAATATGGTTTAGTTCTATCAATATATTGTCCACGTGTGCAATAATGTTTTGTTTACAAACCTCTAAGATGTCTGAGGTACATTTCTGTCTGACAGTGTGGTCAGCAATTAAATCGCCAAGAGATCCTGATATTCTACTACAGATATGATATGTGTTGCACTAAAAGTTTAAAACATTTACAATGTATTATTTTTAAACTTAGACCAATATTGGTATATGTCCTCGTTTATCTTTGCTATTAGTGCTATTATTATTTATGGCATTTTACCAGTATGTATACCCTTCCATATTGCGGAAAGTATCATCGTACCAGTGATGCATTACTCCACGCCGTCATAAACAGAACGATTAAAACTTTCTGTATCATGCTCTCTCAAGTAAAATTGAAGGGTAAAATGCAACATCATGAATACATGATATATATATATATATATATATATATATATATATATATATATATATATATATATATATATATATATATATATATATATATATATATATATATATATATAAGCACAAAAAAGGAAATTGTAACAACATTCACTATTCATAAGTATCGGATCAACCTCAATGAAGGTTAATGCAAATCGCTCGAGAAAAAGGGGTCAATATAAAAGCACAGGTAAGCGATAACGATACTAAAACAATTAAAAAATTGCCAAATTTTCGAAGCAATCTGCTTCTTTTTCAGGACACACACAAACACTCACACAAATATAAAGACACGAAAAGAAAGATAGAAAATATATACAAAGCACTAGTCTAATAAAAACTGGTTTCTTCAATTGGCTACATATTGAGCGTTTCTCTAGGCGCTATCTAATAGGAAAAATTTTCCTTTTCGTGTCTTTATATTTGTGTGAGTGTTTGTGTGTGTCCTGAAGAAGAAGCAGATTGCTTCGAAAATTTGGCAATTTTTTAATTGTTTTAGTATCGTTATCGCTTACCTGTGCTTTTATATATATATATATATATATATATATATATATATATATATATATATATATATATATATATATATATATATATATATATATATATATATATATGTATATATATATATTATGCGGGAAATAAAGCAAGTCGTGTTTTCCCAATTTGGTCTTTTTCGTTACACAGAATTATTTCCCATATGAGCAAGTGTCTGACGTCAAACAATTGTTACGTCAACCAGTTCTATGGAAATTGGTGTTCTGACTTACATGGCCACTTGATGTATAACTGTTCAATTTTAGGCCCTGGAATCGCCAGTCAGGAACTTCCAAGGGACTACACCCCACTTACTCCCTCTACCCAGGACCTGCCGAGGACCTGCAAGGTTCTAAGATCCCTTGCCTGGGTTTGAAGTCACCCGGCCAAAATAACCCGGAGAAGTCGAGCTGATGTAAGAATACCGGATTCCTTACTAGCCTGTCGCAAAAGACAATATTAAGATAATCTGAATCCGACAGCGGTGTATATTATATCACATCTTAAATCCTTTAATATATGCTCTCTTGTGATACATGTAGTAATTCACACTTACTGATTATATTGGATTTAATTTTTCATTGACTACTCGTCTAGACCTACCAAACTACACCAGTAATATAACAAGAGCGGTAGTCATCTAGACCTACCAAACTACACCAGTAATATAATATAACAAGAGCGGTAGTCATCTAGACCTACCAAACTACACCAGTAATATAGCAAGAGCGGTAGTAATCTAGACCTACCAAACTACACCAGTAATATAAACGGAATCTATTTCAAAATAGAGTATATATATATATATATATATATATATATATATATATATATATATATATATATATATATATATATATATATATATATATATATATATATATATATGAAATGATGTGTTTATGGTATAAAGCTGTCATAATAATAGAGACAAACGCTTTTCTCTTTTAGAATTTATTTCTTCAGTTAGTGTGTTCTCCATGGAAGTTAAAGTTGTTTATTAGTACATTACTCTATTCTGGATATATAAATGTTGTTTTATCGTATTTATAGTACAGTCAAATTTAAAGATGATGAATTTTATTGTCTTTTAAAATGTTTGTTCAGTGGAAAGAATCGTTTTGACGGACTAAAGAACAATTTTGCTGTTGAGAAGTGCGTCCTGTATTTATCAAGAAAATAGATCACTTTCTGATGTTGAACATGGTTGTCTAAATGTCCGAGCTGATAGCTTTTAGTGATATTTATCATTTTGACGTCACCATAAAGACTTAATTAATTTAATTTTGAAAAAGAAAGATATTTTTAACATCGACAAGAGTCTATCTTATATCGTTAATGATGTGCTTTCTTTTCTAGGATCATGAAGAAAACGACGAATTTTCATCTTATAATCTTTATTTTGGCATCAAATTTCAACTATGCTAATGTTGCCAGGGTTCTCTTTTTCCCAACGCCAAATGGAAGTCACGTGACACCGATGATATATGTTGCAAAACATCTTCAACAGCACTATAACCACTCTGTAACTTTCGTTTTGACAAAACACTTGTCAACAATGCCTTTATTAGGGGATTTAAAGGCTGATATAATTATAGCAGAGACATTAAGCGAGATGGAACTTCACAAATATTTTGATCAAATGCTTTCAAATGTATTTACGAGGAAACAATTTTCTATTCTAAATATGTTAAACTCTACTTCCTCATTTCGAAAAGCGTGCGAATTCTGCACAAAAATAATAGAAAACGACACCAAATTGCAAAAGGATTTGGATTCTGGGGATTTCGACATAGTCATTGTTAACAATTTTCCGACTGCTCTTTGTCTGAATTTCATTGCGTATCGCTTATCCGTGCCTGTCATTCACATAGGAACTTTTAACGACGCAGCCTTGATAAAGACTCCGACGAACCCATCATTTATTCTGGAATTTCCTTTTGCTTCCTTTTCGGAAGCTATGACATTTAAGGAGAGACTTATCAATCACGCAATGTTTTTCACGAAACTTTTGATTCCCGATCTTGTAGATGTGTGTTGTGACTTTTCAAGCAATTTGGCACCAGAGAAGAAATACATCTCCGTGAGAGAAATGCAGTCGAGGGTTGCGTTTCACCTCATTGACAGCGATATCCTGCTGGACTATCCTAGACCTTCCATGCCTAATACGGCATTCGTAGGAGGGCTCTTCACCAGACCGGCCAAGCCATTACCATCACACCTGGCAACCTTTATGGACTCGGCCTTCGATGGCGTTGTGATAGTGTCATTTGGAAGTATTCTCCGGCACATACCGGACGACCTGTATTATAAAATGTCTTCTAGTTTTAAGAAGTTGCCGAAGTTAAAATTCATTTGGAAAATAGGTAATGTAACTGTAAAAGATGACAATATATATAAACTACCATGGTTTCCACAGAATGACCTGCTTGCTCATAAGCACACTAAAGCGTTCATCACTCACTGTGGGAAAGGAGGACAGTTTGAAGCCCTATACCACGGCGTACCCATGGTGGGCATGCCTATCTTTGCCGAACAACCTTACAACAGCATCCGTATGAGTGCAAAACACTATGGTATCAGACTGGATATATTCTCGTTTGAAACAGACGAGCTTGTTGCTGCAATTAAATCCGTAGTGTATGACGACAAATACAGGAAATCCATACAAAAGGCTTCTAAGATTTTTCACTCTCGTCCGAACACTCCTTCGCAAAGGGCAGCATACTGGATAGATCACGTGATAAAGTATGGCGGCGAGTACCTCCATTCTAAAGGGACTGATATGCCTTTGTACCAGTATCTGTCTATTGATGTATTCTTGTTTTACATAGTTTGCTGCACTGCTATATTATATTCTTGTTATATTATGATAAGGAAAGCAACAGTTTTATGTCGTCGAAGAAAGAAAGAAAAACAACAATAGCATACACGTAGGTCAAATAACCCAACTAGCAATGGATAGAACGTTAGCTGCTACATGTACATACATGTAGATCTAAGTGGCATTTAGTAAAACGTCGTATTATTCATTTTTAAAAACCGATATGTAAATGATCTGCACACCATTTCACAAAAGTTTAAATTTAAAAAGATTTTTTTTATCTAGATCGAAAATGACTAATATTCCGTATGCAGAATATAAAATGTTTAATTCTATTTGGGAATGAAAACTTTCATCATAAATTTAATAATTTCCATTTCAGGTTCCCCCTCCTTTTTATTATTTTTAGTAAAATCTGAGGTTGAGTTACGAAAGATCATTTAAAATTTAGAGAACTCTGGTGCAATGAATTGCTGGACCGTTCTTAATTTTATCGATTTTATTGTCGTAGGCTGATTCTGATTGGTTGAAAAAAAGGAGTAATTGGAAAATGCGTTCTATTTATGCTGTATTTAAGCTCATCTACCAACCTTGTATTTAAAGATCACCTCAACATCATATATCAAAAGGAACTCGAGATGAAAGATACAACTAAGAGCGCATCTTCTGCTTCATACCTCGATATACTCATATCAGTTAGTGACGATGGTTCGTTAGTAACTTCTTACTGTGACAAACAGGACGATTCAATTTCATTACTACCAATTTCCCTTTCCTGAGTAGGAACATACCTTCCTGTCCCGCATATGGCGTCTTCATCTCACAAATTAAACGCTATGCCAGAGCATGTTCTAAATACGAAAATGTTGTCCTGAGAGCGAGGCATCTTGCCACGAAACTGTTCTCACAGGGATATATCGAGGAACGTTTGAAATTGTCACTGAGGAAGTTCTATGGTCGATCTAGGGATCTCGTGCAATTTCATATGTTTCTTTCAAGAGTATTAACCGATATTTTGGAACCTTACCATACAAACTAACCATCTTAACTTTTTGAAAATACTTGATTTGACACAATATGTATATATACAGATATTTGTTCACGTGCATTTCCGACGCCGGATTTTCAGTTAAACAACATTTAGTACCGTGAATGGGATAATATGACTTCGTGTTCCTTTCTCCTTCATGTGTTCATACACATGTATGTGTATATTTATGTATTTACCTCTTCGATTTGAAAAGTTGTTGCAGGACTCTGCGACGGGTGTTGTATGTAATCAAGGGACTCTTACTCCTTCCGAGTACCTGATTTCACTTCGACTTTATTGGGGTTCGCATTTGTCTGAATATGACAACATACACAATATTGTCCTTTCATTCCTGGGACTAAGAGATATGGTTTACCCTTCGGTACTTCTTCGTTTTTTTACTGAACCGAAGGCTCAGGTGAAGTATTGTGATCATCGTCCTGTATCCACTCGTCTGCCCGTAAAGTTTTCATCAGAACTGCTGAAGGGTTTTTGATCAAACATGGTAAGTAGGAGATCGAATATGGAGCAACTTAAGTCCCAGAGGATACTCTACTTTGACACACTTTTTTTTAGACCCCCTGCATACATAATCAAACTGAATGCATTCAAAGCGACCAAGAAGGGTGTCTCAAGAAGTGTATTGTTTGGTTCCATTTTGATTTCGGATTTAGTCAGTTTTCCTATTTTCTAATAATTTCTTAGATTTTATCCTTGTGGGTTATCTATATTGCAATTATAAAATTAAATCATTAAATTAAATCAAATTAAATTTAAATTAAATTATGAAATTAAAAAATTGTGTATTTAAATAATTTATCGTAATAAATCTCATTCAAGAGAAATTTAATAGAAAAATGATATGTATTTTGTTTTGCATTCTTTAAAGATTAAAGATAAAAAGGGGAATTGGTAAGTTTGTTGGAGTTCCCCTTTAGAACTGATAGAAAGATATTGATTAAACTTGGCAAGTGAATTACCGAAGGTACCTTACAAATGTTGTTTTTGACCAGATCTGTCAAGGGGTAGATCCAAGGTGGGGCAACAGTAGCCAAAGAGGATATACTCCATTGACAAATTTCTTTTTCAAACAGGTTGCTTAGATAATAACATTGAATGCGTCAGATTGATCTGAAAGTGTCTAAAGGAGTGATTTTATGCTTTTTTTTTTCGTTTTGACGTCGTTTAGACTTTTTCATTTTTGATAATTTAATGGACCATTTCACAAAAGTTCTGAAGAAACTTTCAGCATTTGTCTTAATTTTTACCACGATAGAATATGACTTCGAAATCTGAAAAGTAGAATTTGAAATATTTTGTTGTATTTGAGATGAAAAAAGATCATTATAAATTATATGATTTCCAGTAAATGTTTCCCCCTATGTGCAAAATCTGGTGATTAACATTAAGAAAAATCTTAAGAAACTTTTGTGAAATGGCTTGCAGGCAATGCCTTAGATTTTCTCGTTGTAGATTGCATATAATGCTTCGATTTGATGGAGTTTAATTGATTTATTACAATAAATTTAATTTGAAAGAAATTGAATACAAAATAATTTATAGAGTTACAGTTGCGATTTGACCATTACCCGGTAGTACTTTTAACATGCAATCATAAGCTGATCAATGACTTTAAGTGGTACTGTTTTTGAACAGATCAATCAAAGGATGAATTCAGAGTGGATCAACATAGGCTCAAGTGAGCAGTTGTCATAGTGTGCTGTCCGACGTCTGTCCGTCCGTTGTCTGTCGCCTGTAAACGTTTCATATATGCACTTCCGACCTATTATTTAGAACGGCAAGAGTGATTTTTTATCAAACTTGATAGAGATGAAGTACCAAAAGTCCCCTAAAGCAGTTTTTGTTTTTCGGCAAGATCCTTCAAGGAATGGATCCAGAGAGGGATAACAGGCTCCTGAGGGTACCCTCCTTTGACAAACTTCTTCGGACTGGCTACTTAGATAATCAAAGCAATTGTATCAGAGCGATCTGAAAGGATGTCCAAAGAAGTGTTGTTGTTTGGTTCTATTCAGAAATCAAATGTTTTTTATGTTTTTAACAACAGTTTGGATTTTATTATTTTTGACCATTTCGTTGATTTCTAAGATTTTGTCCTAAAAAGGTTGCTTATTATGCAATAATTTTGTGTAATTTAATTGATTTTATTGTAGAATATATCATTTTATAGAAATGAGATACAAAAATAAATTAACAGACCCTTTTGCAAGTTTTAGCTCACCTCGACGAAGTTAAGAGGAGGTTTGTTATACCCAAAGCGTTTGGGTCTAGTTAAGTAGTTCAGAGTAACTCAGTATTGAACAAAGTATACATGTAGGTGTTGCAGTTACAGACTAGCACCATAGGTTCATCTAGGGTTTCAGACTTAAGCGCATGCATCCTGCGATACATCTAACCTACGTTGTGCTCTTGAGTGACTCGGTTCAAGATTACAATGTTTTATAGAACTTCTTACTATTCTTTTCATACCCCGGCAACTTAACCTTGGGGAACATATTGTTGTACCCCTGTCCGACCGTCTTTTATTCCATCCGTCCGTCCCATTTTGGGTATATAGCTTTTCTTGATAACTTTTACAGTTTTATCCTAGAAAGTTTTTAATTTTACTGATGCTTGTACATGGATTGAAAATGTGCATGTTATCAGGGTTTTGATTTCTATCAGTATTTGCCATTTTAGGGGGAAATTGAACTTTGTCATTTTTGGAGTATATACTTGCATAAGTAATGAATATTTGCCGGATAACCCCTCCTGCAGTTATAATACTAGAAAGTTTTAACTTGCTTAATGTTAGTACATATGTTACACTGAAGTTTAAAATATGTATTATGCTCAAACTTAGTTATAATCTATTTTGGGGGAAAGTGGGGGAAAGTTGAACTTTGTCATTTTTGGGTATATCCTAGTAAAAGGGTACATGCAGTTTTCATGCTAGAAAGTTTTCATTTTACTGGCTGTTTGTACATAGATTGAAGATATGCATATTATCAGGGTTTTGATTTTTCTTAATATTTGCTGTTTTGAGTGATAGTTGAACTTTGTCATATATTTGAGTCTCCTTGTCAGTGTATGGGGAAGTAAAGATTTTTGGCCCATAATCTGGGGTTGCAAAACCCATAGTTGTTGCCCTATTGTTCTGGTGCCAATGTATTACTGTACTCCTGTGTGTTTTGATATCGTTTTACATTTGAAAGGGTATCGTATGTGTCTCCCTGAAACAATAACATTTCTGAGGCGGTCCTTAATCGTAAAGTTATTATAGCATGGTTGCTTCAGTGCAGACTGCGGGGGCATAACTTTTTCTTTGTCACTTTGTTCTCGTTTGACAATTATTGATTCGGGGTGAGCGTGGTAAGCTTTGATTACACTATATTTTTAAGATGGAAAATAAGAGTGTATATTCTCTTAGTATTTTTATAATAACCATTGAAGGTATTTTCCTTCAGAATGATGATGAAGCTAGGTCAGCATTGGGTACTCAAGGTTCCCTTCAAACGTTGCTGATTTTTGACGAGATCCACCAAGAAGTAGATCCAGGACAGGGCAAAATAAACCGCAGAAAGCACCATATCTTCACAAACTTCTTCAGATCGACTGTATAGAACAACAAACCGAATGTATCAGGGTGTTCTCTGCTTTACTCCCGTTCATTATGCAGTGTTAAGAAAACATAAATGAAAAACTCATTATATGATGTTGGCCGTATAATACAATAGATATTCAAAAAGTTAGGGAGATGACAGAAATAGAAAAAATCTGAGATAAAAAAAAAACCGCTTACAAAATTGTTAAACATAAATTTCATACCCGATTTTTAAATTTGAAACAATCAAATAGCCTTGTTTTCAACTCAAAATGTCAGATTATAAATAAATAAATAAATAAATAAATAAATAAATAAATAAATAAATAAATATATAAATATATATATATATAGAACAAATAGAATCAGTGAAACACCTGGGAGTACTATGGACCTTGGATCTCCGAAGAAATACTTTTAGAAAATAAAAGAAAAAAAAAGAGGAGTTACTGGCTCAGTTATGGGGCAGAAGTCACCATGGAGCTATACAATACATGAATATAAATAATATACTAGCACATATAACACATTACAAAAATATTTGATTGTAGTGCAATTACGATACCGACTTAGGACGGTCATTTAATTTGACAAAAGCCAAACAAATGGTGTGGTTAACCGGTTTACGGGCCCACCTTCCCACTCACCGTAACAGCAGAACAATCAAAGGACGTACATTTAAAAATTTATAAATAATAAATAATAAAGAAAAATTAGACAAACATATAAAGCACAAAGACACTACAGCTAACAAGGCACCCTATATTTCACTTATAATCGTTCCCCGTCTGGGACTCGAACCCACGACTTATGGTACCGAATCACCTAGCTGTCATGCATCCGACCCTCTAACCGACTGAGCTACCCGAGCTCCACAAAATGGAGCTTTAATAGCCAATCATTAGCTAATCGCATGCATGACGAGACGGCCGCGGAAAGTGAAGGAATTTACCCGATTGTAAACGCAGGCGGATCCTCTGAGAGAATACAACACTGAAAGAGAAATAAACATATAAAGCACAAATAGAATCAGTGAAACACCTGGGAGTACTATGGACCTTGGATCTCCTAAGAAATACTTGTAGAAAATAAAGACAAATTAGACAAACATACAAAGCACAAAGACACTACAGCTAACAAGGCATCATATATTTCACTTATATTCGTTCCCCGTCTGGGACTCGAACCCACGACCTATGGTACCGAATCATCTAGCTGTCATGCATCCGACCCTCTAACCGACTGAGCTACCCGAGCTCCACAAAATGGAGCTTTAATAGCCAATCATTAGCTAATCGCATGCATGACGAGACGGTCGCGGAAAGTGAAGGAATTTACCCGATGTAAACGCAGGCGGATCCTCTGAGAGAATACAACACTGAAAGAGAAATAAACATATAAAGCACAAATAGAATCAGTGAAACACCTGGGAGTACTATGGACCTTGGATCTCCGAAGAAATACCTGTAGAAAATAAAGACAAATTAGACAAACATATAAAGCACAAAGACACTACAGCTAACAAGGCACCATATATTTCACTTATATTCGATAGTCGATCCATTCTCGCTTCAATGACTTTCAACTCAATATATATTATTATAATATACTAAAAATGCAAAGATTGTGATACAACCAATCTAGACTTCAACGAGTCTTTAACATATCCATCTTTTGATGAGTCGGACTTCCACCGACCATTTACCTCTGCATTAGCAGCTGCTGTGGCACCACTTGCCCTAAGTGAATGAATACCTATATCCACCATATCGCCCACCACTTCTTTAAGTCGACTTACTGAACACTCCCTAGTTCTAGTGTGACTGATGCATTTATCTTTGTATATAAGGGAACATTTATTTCCAGATCTAAAAATAGGACGAACCCAAATTTTTTTTACTATTTTTGTCAATACAAGCTTGATATTTCGTACACAGTGTTTGTAAATGATGAACGGTGACAGGCTCCTTTTTCTGTATGGGTTTTTTTTCACGATCCGCTTCGCTGATTAAATGATCGACAAATGAGTTATTAGTTGCATCGTGATGACCATGTAAACTATGAGCGAATTTCACAGCGCACTTTGAGGCTACTAACACTGAATATGTTGCTCCAGAATCTAGCAAATGAGTTATGTATAATGCAAACTTCACCGGATGTACATGAAAACCCTTTCATTGCACAAAACTGCTCCCATTTACGAAAATATGATGAATATTTCGAAAAAGTAGCTTCACTTCTCGATAATTTCAAATAATGGCATATAATCTCCATTAAACACTCATTTTCTGGCATTGTTGAAATACCAGCGTCTGCACATGCTTGCTTTATGCTATTCTTTAAACCTAGTGCAAATAAAAATGAATTAAACAAAATTCAATCTAAATGCTACCATTGAAAGTTTCAAATCATTTTTGAAAATACCATTTTTCCCCCAACCGGGGAGAACACATGCGCGACCTAACTCTACAAATGTTGACAATTTTAGCAAATTAATGAGCATTGGCTAAAATGGCGCAGATGGCCATCTTGAAACTACGATAGTTCCGCATGCGCCGTCCGATTTCATTTTTGATATAGAGCTACATATCAATCTTGGAGGGGTACCAACCAATTACTTTCTCCCTTCCAGCTGCACTTAAAACAATCTACTTGTTCTGTGCCTTTACACCACCAACGTGAATTAAATCGTACACAATGCGTGTTATAATCTGTAGCAAACCTATCTACACTGTGTGGACCCCATAATTTGTTTAGGTATGTAAAAACAAGAGGTGCTATCATCCACTCATCACTGTCGTTGCATCTACTTAGAAAATCTGCACGTGTATTTTCTGATCTACCTACCCATACTGAAACAACTGAAAATGTACTTTCTTCACATACATTTGCTATATCATATGCAATCTTTTGCAAGCTTTGTTTTCTACTACCAATTTCAATAATTTTTGCAGCATTTTGGCTATCAGTAAACCACTTTATGGTAGATCCTTCCAGATCGCAAGCCAGTGTATTCAATACCCTGCTAATAGCTAAGAGCTCTCAAGTATTTCTGCCTACAACCTCACAACCAGGTCTATCTAAAATATAGCTCCCATAACCATAGTGAGAAGCGTCAATGTAATTTATTACGTCATCATCTCTTTGCATCTTGCATGCAATATCAGTGCGATTCAATTTCTTACAATTTTCCTTCCAGAAAGTTATATCATCAAATGCATTTTTTGTTCATTAAAACAGGAGCATTCCAACTTGCTTTGCTATCAATTGCCATAAAAATATATATAGCGCGCAATCTAGCGACAGAGCCAAAAAATACCTGCATCGATATGATTTGCCCAGGGCAGCTATGCGCTTGGCCGCTGTAAGTACCTTTGAACTATCACTCACCTCAGTAAGCACTTGACCTAAAAATTTGATAGTCGATCCATTCTCGCTTCACTGACTTTCAACTCACCTAATTTAAACCCCAACAGAGACCTAACGAAAACGCTGTATTTTAAGGTTCATATTTCTCATCTGCGAAGAGAAAACCTAACCTTTGAACTTACAACCTTTGCAGCTGCAAGAGTATCGGTCCCACTCAAGCCGTCATCCAAGTAAACAACAATTTTGATGCCATTTTTTCTCCAATAACTTACTAGTACCACTTGCTTCATAAGCTTAGTGAATATATGAGCAGCACTCTATATTCCAAATGGAAGCACAAAGACAAAGTAAGAGATCTTCTCCCTCAAAATACCATGCAAAACCTAAATATTTTCTGTGAGACTCAAGTATAGAAATATGGTGATATGCGAATTAAAGGTCAAATTTGAAAACAAAATCACCTGTTTGAAAAATATTTCTGGCTACTGATCCATCTTCAAGCTTAAATTTGAATTTAAAACTATGCAAATTAATGTGTCTACAGTCTAAGACCAGGCGAGCTTTCCCATCTCTGTTATAAGCAACCGTTAAAGGGTTCACAACCTCGGGTACCTTTTCCACTCGAAGTGATACAACCCTTTTTTCAACAACTTGTCGATTTCTATCTCTACATATGATGTATTTTCAAAAGCAGACTTGTTATTTTTTAGGACAATCTGGTTCTGTGTAAAAGGGAATTTTATATCTATGATATACAATATCTAATATGTAAGAGTCTGAACAGATTTTAACCCAGGACATCATCGGAAGTGAGCAGTGTGACAAAATACAGTCGTTTCTTCGACTATGATCATAGATATGGGGTGTGGCACATGGGCCTCTTGTTCATATACGGAAGTCGTTCTAACTATGTCGCTAGCTCAGTTGGCTCAGGATGAAGAAGACCCTGGTTTGAGTCTCATTGTTATATACAGTAAAACAAATAAAGAAAAAAAGATTTTTCTGATGCAGTTTATTCATAATATGTGTCTCAATAAAAGTGATCATTGACTAAACAGATAATTTCAAAGACAATCACTGAAATGTCAACAGACAGTCTCCATTACTACGACAGGTATTGCGTATGGGACGCATGAGGTTTAGCTCACCTGGACCGAATGCCCGAGTGAGGTATTGTGATGACACACCGTCTGTTGTATGTCTTGGTCAGTGTCATCGTCCGTCCGGCCGACAACGGTTTACGTGCTAAACTTCTTCTACAGAGCCAATGAAGTGATTTTCATCAATTTTGGTGGGATTGAAATACCTAAGGTATCCTACAAGTATTGTTTTTGGCCAGATGGTGGAATTCTCTATAGAACTGACAGAACAACCACCGTATTCAGACCAGATGCATAATCCCCTAACTGAATGCAACAGAGTAATCTAGAAGGGTGTATTAAGAAGTATTGCATGTTGTCTTCTAGTTCCTTTCTGAGATCATATTTTGACGCATTTTGGCGTCTTTTCTGATTTGGTAATTTCCACACATTTCGTGTCAATTTTCATTAATGTGGAGATACAGGAAAGCATTTGTCTATTTGTTCTGTATTTCCCTGGAAAAAATATATAATGTCAACGTCTGATCCCCCTATTTGTGAAGCAGGTCAGTTGAGTACTAGGTACTTATTCAAAGCCCGATGGCAGCGTACTTTATTATTATTATTTTTTGCACCAAAACAAATTATCAAGTCTTTTGCCACACTCAGTATACATATAAATCATTGAAATCTGACTTAATAATTTTCACACTTTTTTGTATTATTGAATGTAGAGAAGCAAGTTTACTGTCATATGGTAAAAACATAGCAAGTAAGAGAGTATATGTATCTGCATTTTTTCCAAACAGGCAGTTGTTTGTGACTAAGTAAATTATGGTCACGTTATAGGACCCATTTGGGCCTTTTGTTATTAGTTTGATACCGTGAAGTCCTCGTGTAATCTGACTGCACGTGGATGTTGCAGAGCTTGTCTTGAAAAAAAAATTACATGTATGGGTGTGTAATTGGCCTAATGGTCCCTTTATCTAAATAAGGGTATCTGTGTCAGTGTCAAAGTGTAAATAGAAGCGACGAAACCTCGATCCTTGACAGAAACTAGAAATATCGTTTTATATAAGTTTGCGTTCTTTCCAAAACCCACCACCAGTTCAGTATCAAATTGTAACAAGAAGAGACAAAACCTCGATCCGTACCAGAATATGAAAATACCGTTTAATATAGGCTGGTTCCGATTGGCCTTCCTAAATGTAAGCTTTAGGAAGGCCAATCAAAAGCAGACTGCGTTTAATATAGGTTTGCGTTCTTGTCACCCCACCCTCCTCCTTAATAATCCATTCAAATAGTCGTCATTTGTGAGAATACATATTTGGTCAGCTTTCTCGGACTTGCATGTATCAAACCCTAGATCCAGTTGCATGAAAGATGTTCTATAAAAGAAGCCGTCATTGTTTCAGATGGATGTGTTTATGAAGGTTTTCAATAACCCTAAATCTAACATGAATGCACTTCCACAACGCTCCTTCACATTTTCTAAATGTGTGACTGTGGCTGTTGAACTTTCTACACAGTGTTTTTCACATTCATTTATTTATATACAACGCTGAATTATGTTTCGTCTGTATTTAAGGGCATTCACGGCGGGTGTGACTAGCCAAACAGGAGACGCTCATTCCCAGGTACCTGGGGCCATTTATTTGAACCTTTAACCACTGGTTAAGCTAATCAATGGATAAATTTCATCTGCCTATATTTTTGAAATGAGAAGTCTTAAAGTCAAAGTATGTGAACTGATTTGTAGCATATGACACAAACTTTGCAAAATAATTTGTATTTTTATACAGAAATCTTATAAATTAAATTAATTGTCTTTCAAACCTTAACCGCTGGTTAGCTTAACCGGTAGTTAAAGTTTCGAAAAACTGGCCCCTAGTCTCACCTCTAAATTTCAGGGGTCCGTGAATGTCCCACTGCGGTATATTGTTGTTAGTACCATAGTCATGTGTCATCAGTTGCTTTCTTATCTTACATTAAACAGTAGTATCATATAGCAAATTTTGTTTGGAGTTTACAAGTTTGGCCCCCAACTTTTGAATTGCATTCTACGGGGCTGAGAAGAGCATTCTAATAAAAGTCTCGCCGTAACCTTGACCTTGAAAATTTGACCTTGTTTCAAGAACATGTGCACACCCTTGTCTCACATGAACAACTGTATCATTCTTACCTGTTCAACAAAGGTGAATGCACTGAATAAAAGACGAGTAGAACGTTTTATACTGTACAGTTTAAACAGAGCAACGGTGAAAAAACTAGAACGTTTTAAATTAATTTAGGAGACAGAGGGGGGGTCAGTTTTCATCATCACGTAACAGAGAGGTAAGTTTTCTGGTCTACAACACATTATTTATGTTAAAATTTGATTCTTTGTATCACGATTTTAGGGTCTCATCCGGTAAGTCGAGTGAGCTATAATAAACATATAGTAATACTATAGTCTATATGATATAGTCCAAAACTTAAACTAGTACTGTAGTAGCCTCCCGCTTCTGTTAGCTCGCCTTTGGATCCCAGTTGCCGCACAAGTAGGACCACCACAGGCCCGTAGGTAACAATTCAAAAATGGGAGGGGGCCAAACTTGTAAACTCAAAACAAATCAGTTTTGCAATATAATACCACTGTTTTAAGCTACTTTTTGTGCCAAGGAGTCTTTCTTGAATCGCATAGAGCTAGACCATAGGCGGATCTAGAAAGTTTGAAAGGTGGGTTGCTGCCTGCCATAACTACTATTTTCCACTTTCCTGTCTGGAAAAGTGGTGGGGTGTTGCAGCCTTGAAAATCCCCCAAAATAACCTTTTGTTTTTGGTAAAACTGTCCGACCATAGGGGGTTGCAATCACCCTCAAAATCTGCTAATGCTGACAGTTAATAATAAAATTATTTCCACCTCCCAAACATGGATAATCGGTGTTCATGACCTGTCATTTCAACTTAGAGCCTAGAGGCACTAAGAGGAACGGGATGCTTGTATGAGTAAATATTTTCTAGAGCCCGAACACTTTTTATCTTTGCATGATGAAAATAACTTGTAGTATTAATGCTGAGAAAGAAAAGAACAAATTTATACATATCGCTGCAATACAACTTATATAATTGCAAATCAAAGATGTTAAAAAAAATGTTAATAATTTCATGAAAACAATCTAGTAAATTAGATAACTTATGAAACAATTATGAAACAATTATGATGGGCTAAATTAGTAGGTCCCCCTGGCCCCCCGGTTCAGGGACGGCCATGTACTAGAGTATTTGTCGACATTTGGTGTCTTTCTTTGTGTAGTTCGTTTTCAAGATTCTACTACTCTGCGTTCGGCCATTTGATTGTAATCCAAAGTCGTCATTCTGATCGATTCACCCTTTCACAAATCGAAACAGAACAGAACATTACTGATTTTGCCGTCCGGTGCATAGACGGATCCAGAAATTATTGAAAAGTAGGAGGGTTTGTAGCCTCCCATAAGTAATAATTTGAACTATTTTCGGTCCGGAAAGGGGGGTTGCAGCACTAAAACTGGTCGTAAATGACCTTTTTGGTAAATATGTTTGATATCACAGCAAGCCGGAATAATACAGGCTTCGCTCTCGGGATACATAATATTTCTGGGCCGGACAAAACTTCAAGTCTTTTTGTATTTACTATCCCCCAAATAAATTAAAAAATTAGAACATGACAGTACTATGATGTAGGCCTAATAGTGTACTCAAATCATCTTTTAAATAAATTTGCTTTATGCAATGATTACCGTCAGTTACCGGGCTGTTCGATATGATAGTACCTAACTGAAAACTCACGCAGAGATAAAGTGCAGACAACAACAACAACAACTCAATATATATTTTTAGAATATGGTTTAGTTCTATCAATATATTGTCCACTTGTGCAATGATGTTTTGTTTACAGACAACTAAGATGTCTGAGGTACATTTCTGTGGTCAACAATTAAATCACCAAGAGATCCTGATATTCTACTACAGATATGGTGATATGTTGTGCACTAAAAGTTTAAAACATTTTTTATTTTTAAACTATTGGTAAATGTCCTCATCTATCTGTGCTTTTATTATTTATGGTGATTTTACCAGTATGTATACCCTTCCATATTGCGGAAAGTATCATCGTTCCAGTGATGCATTACTTCATGCCGTCATAAACAGAACGATTAAAACTTTCTATATCATGCTCTCTCAAGTAAAATTGAAGGGTAAAATGCAACATCATGAATACATTTAGGATTATTTTCCTCTTTCTGAATTTCAGATGATCATCAGGGTCAGTGTGACCATGACATGATATGTATATGAATATTAAACAAATTATGTCATCAGAAGTTTCGTATGAATATGCATTTAATTCATATACGTACTTTCCATTGGCTTGACAGACATGCGGGAAATAAAGCAAGTCGTGTTTTCCCAATTGGACCTTTTCGTTACACAGAATTATTTCCCATATGAGCAAGTATCTGACGTCAAACCATTGTGACATCAACCAGTTCTATGGAAATTGGTGTAAAATAAATAATGTAGAGAAGTTTAAAATGAAATAAAAAAGTTCACTTTTTAAACTGTCTTCAATATTCATCAGTTATGGTTGAATTATGCATGAAAGTTGAATCTGACACACTAGACGGTTGCCAACGAGAGTTAACTCCCCTAAATTTCGCGCTATAGAATATTATCTATTAAAGCAGCACTTGGCGGATTAAGAGAAAATTTTGTCCTCTTGCTATTCATCCTTCTACAAAACGACATTTTTCATTGTGATGAGTTCATCTGATGTCAGATAAATATCGTACTCTGGTGAAGCCCCGTAAGGGGTCACGTTCTGGTGAACTCTGATGACGCCTCAGTCACCGAAATCGTTATTACCCATAGCCAATCAGTGACTCGGCTATGCACGTGGTAGTGACGCAATATGTAACAAACACCGTTCAAAAACTACCTCGTGGGTCACACACTTTGTGGATGTTAATTTCATCCCTAGGATTTTGTAGCCGATCCACTGATTGGCTGAAAATCAGAGGTAACCAAAACGTGACCCCTTACGGGGTTTCATCAGATCTTTATCTAAATGGAACAAATAGAGAAGCGGAATAAAGATATGGTTTTAATCAGATTGACGTAAAATCAAGACTAAATTACGGTTTGAGTTTTCCGATTTGACAAGAATCCGTAATCAATAGGCGGAAAGATGAACCCAGGTCGCTTTATCCGCCTAGGGGGGAAAGTCCATGCTGATAATCAGAAGGGGGAAAACCGTACGGATAGATATCCCCTTTTAGAGAGGGAAGATCTATACTGGGTCGGTTTACCCGGGGAAAAGTCTATGCGGGGGAAGGGGGGGGGGAGTCTATGCTACAACACCGGATTCCTTACTAGCCTGTTGTAAAAGACAATATTAAAATTATCTGAATCCGACAGCGGTGTACATTATATCACATTTTAAACCCCTTAATATATGCTCTCTTGTGATACATGTAGTAATTCACACTTACTAATCGTATTGGTTTTAGTTTTTCGTCGACTAAACTTTTTTAAATTATCAAAACAACTTACGAAGGACAGCACCAATGGCACCATCAGTTATAGCATCTTCACGGCTAGCAGTTTACCTAATGCTTATCTGGCAGTAACTTTCTATTAAACGTTACACACGGTGAACTATGTCAAGGTCTCTGGTTTCATTTGCTAATCATTTAATTTTACATGTAACACGCAATTTGATTAGTTTAAACATTAGTGGTATATCTCGTCTAAGAATTTTTTCTCTGGCGATGTAATTCCCAGCGTTTTTGTGACTGTCACGTCAGTATTTACACCACCGTGGCAGTAATTTAGAGATGTTGAGAAATAGTGCGGACTTATATCGCACCAATTTCTGAGAATGTAAAACGAGTTTGAAAGGAATTAAAGGATAAGGATTAATCGAATTTGTTTTTCGTTGGATAGAGGTATACCACGAAAAAAAAAAAAAAAAAAAAAAAAAGACGGAAAACTTATGCATCATGTGCTACTTTCGTAAAATAAGATTCTAGCGCCTTGATGTGCATAATGAGCTGCGAGTATGACCAATCTCGTTTCTAGACCGAATTACGTAAATATTTAAATTTCATGTTAAAAATTGCTTCAAAAAGGGAATATACTTCAAAAACGTTCGTCGCACGTTTTGGTCGCACGATCACCCCTACCTAACGTGGATACGTATCACATGCTTTTTTGTCTTTTGTATCGTTTAAAAAAAGATATTTACTTTCACTACATGCAACGTAAGCAGCATCCGACATTTTGTGGTTATGTGATACTACTTACATCCGGGTCTTAATTTCAAGTGTACGATGTAAATGGGGGAGCTGGGACAGAGCAGTATTAAGTTATACAGACTTACATTCGCAACAAAAATAGTACCTTGATTACTCATCAGTTTCGGGTTCAAATTTGGAAGTTTTGTGTAGTATGACATGCAATATATACTTCAAATTTTCAGCCATCAAATTAAATAAATCACTCTAAAACTCTTGGAGTATCTCCCTCATGCATAGCTCTGGCCTAAGATAGATTCTTTGGTTTACATTTAGGTCCTTTTGATTCAACACTGCTCTTCAAAGATTTATATATTTTGAGAATTCCAATCATTTGGCCACGAGCATCACTGAAGAGACATAAGTTGTCGAAATGCGCATATGGTGCACTAAATTATAAGGTATATATGTTCTATATTTATTCAATATTTCCATCATTGGTCAGTTAATTTTGAAGAATTATTGCTAAATGATAATTTGTCTATTTCCTAAATGAATCAGACTGTGTAGGCTATTCCATCTTGAAATCTTAAACCTGGCGACCTAGTTGCACTGCATATAATGCGATATGCACGATAATTGTACTCCCGGGCAACTGGTCTCACTATTGAATTTCAGGGATCCGTTAATGTCTGCTTTTTTCATATTGTTGCTAGTGCAATACTCACTTCATACCAGTTATTTTCGTATTTTGCATTGCTTTGTGTACTAAAGAAAAAAGAGGAGTTACTGGCTCAGTTATGTGGCAGAAGTCACCATAGAGCTATACAATACATGAATATAAATAATATACTAGAACATATATCACATTACAAAAATATTTGATTGTAGTGCAATTACGATACCGACTTAGGACGGTCATTTAATTTGACAAAAGCCAAACAAATGGTGTGGTTAACCGGTTTACGGGCCCATCTTCCCACTCACCGTAACAGCAGAACAATCAAAGGACGTACATTTAAAAATTTATAAATAATCCTCCATGTAAAGAACACAAACAGAGAGACTTATTTTATTATTACAAATCCCAATAAATTTTTGAAATTAATAATATGTAATCTATTACAATCTGTTTTCAAGTAATATAAATTGAAATTTTAGGTTTTTTCTTGCAACAGATTATCATACTACGGTTTTTACGTCGCTTTCAAAGAGTCAAAGATCATACCATGGAAGCAGGGCGTTACACAACTTTGTAAACTGAAATCTGAGAGATCTTAGGTATAACAAGAGCGGCAGTAGATCTACATTTACTAGACTACATCAATAATATAAACGGTGTCTATTTCAATATACATGTAGAAGATATATAAAAAGACGTGTTTTTGGTATAAAGCTGTCATCAACAGTGTTGATTAAAAAAAATGAAATAATATAAAAAAAGAGGCAAGCGCTTTTCTCATTTAGAATTTATTTCTTCAGTTAGTGTGTTCTCCAATCTGATTAAAACCATATCTTTATTCCGCTTCTCTATTACGGATAAAGATCTGGCGAAACCCCGTAAGAGGTCATGTTCTGGTGAACTCTGATGACGTTTCAGTCACCTAAACCGTTATTTCCCATTGTCAATCAATGACTCGGCTAGGCACGTGATAGTGACGCAATATGTAACAAACACTGTTCAAAAACTACCTTGTGGGTGACGAACGCTGTAAATGTTAATTTCATTCCTAGGAATTTGTAACCGATCCACTGATTGGCTGAAAATTAGAGTTCACCAGAACATGACCCTTTACGGAGTTTCGCCAGATCTTTATCCGCAATGGTACAAATAGAGTAGCGGAATAAAGATATGGTTTTAATCGGATTGGTGTGTTCTCCATGGAAGTTAAAGTTGTTCATTCGTATATTTATCTATTCTGGATAAATGTTGTTTTATGGTATTTATAGTACAAACTGATGATTATTTAAATTTAAAGATGATGAATTTTATTATCTTTTAATATTTTTTGTTCAGTTGAAAGAATTTGACGGACTAAAGAACAATTTTGCTGTTGAGAAGTGCGTTCTGTGTTTCTGATGTTGAAAATGGTTGTGTAGATGTCCGAGCTGATAGCTTTTAGTGAAATTTCTCACTTTGACTTCACCATAAAAGCTTAATTAATTTCATTTTGAAAAAAGAAGACATTTTCAACAACGGCCAGTGGTCTATCTTATTTTATACTTTCTTTTCTAGGATCATGAAGAAAACGACGAATTTTCATCTTATAATCCTTATTTTGGCGTCAAATTTCAACTATGCTAATGTTGCCAAGGTCCTCTTTTTCCCAACGCCAAATGGAAGTCATGTGACCCCGATGATATATGTTGCAAAACATCTTCAACAGCACTATAACCACTCTGTTACTTTCGTTTTGACAAGACACGTATCAGCAATGCCTTTATTAGGGGATTTAAAGGCTAATATAATTATAGCAGAGACATTAAGCGAAATGGAACTTCACAAACATTTGGATCAAATGCTTTCAAAAGTATTTGCGAGGAAAAAATTTTCTATTCTTAATGCGTTTAATTCTACTGCCTCATTTCGCAGAGCGTGTGAATTATGCACAAAAATAATAGAAAACGACACCAAATTGCAAAAGGATTTGGATTCTGGGGGTTTCGACATAGTCATTGTAAACAATTTTCCGACTGCTCTTTGTCTGAATTTCATTGCGTATCGCTTATCCGTGCCTGTCATTCACATAGGAGATTTTAACGATGCGGCCTTGAAAAAGACTCCGACGAACCCATCATTTATTCTAGAATATCCTTATGCTTTCTTTTCGGAAGCTATGACATTTAAGGAGCGACTTATCAATCACGCAATGTTTTTCACGAAACTTTTGATTCCCGATCTTGTAGATGTGTGTTGTGACTTTTCAAGCAGTTGGGCACCAGAGAAGAAATACATCTCCGTGAGAGAAATGCAGTCGAGGGTTGCGTTTCACCTCATTGACAGCGATATCCTGCTGGACTATCCTAGACCTTCCATGCCCAATACGGCATTCGTAGGAGGGCTCTTCACCAGACCGGCCAAGCCATTACCATCACACCTGGCAACCTTTATGGACTCGGCCTTTGATGGCGCTGTAATAGTGTCATTTGGAAGTATTCTCCGGCACATACCGGACGACCTGTACTATAAAATGACTTCTAGTTTTAAGAAGTTGCCTAAGTTAAAATTCATTTGGAAAATAGGTAATGTGACTGCAAAAGATGATAATATATATAAACTACCATGGTTTCCACAGAATGACCTGCTTGCTCATAAGCACACTAAAGCGTTCATCACTCACTGTGGGAAAGGAGGACAGTTTGAAGCCCTATACTACGGCGTACCCATGGTGGGTATGCCTATCTTTGCCGAACAACCTTACAACAGCATCAGTATGAGTGCAAAACACTATGGTGTCAGACTGGATATATTCTCGTTTGAAACAGACGAGCTTGTTGCTGCAATTAAATCCGTAGTGTATGACGACAAATACAGGAAATCCATACAAAAGGCTTCTAAGATTTTTCACTCTCGTCCGAACACTCCTTCGCAAAGGGCAGCATACTGGATAGATCACGTGATAAAGTATGGCAGCGAGTACCTCCATTCTAAAGGGACTGATATGCCTTTGTACCAGTATCTGTCTATTGATGTATTCTTGTTTTACATAGTTTGCTTCACTGTTATATTATTTTCTTGTTATATTATGATAAGGAAAGCAACAGTTTTATGTCGTCGAAGAAAGAAAGAAAAACAACAATAGCATACACGTAGGTCAAATAACCTAAGTACCAATGGATAGAACGTTAGCTGCTACATGTACATACATGTAGATCTAAGTGGCATTTAGTAAAGCGTCGTATTATTCATTTTTAAAAACCGATATGTAAATGATCTGCACACAATTTCTCAAAAGTTTAAATTTAAAAAGATTTTTTTTATCTAGATCGAAAATGACTAATATTCCGTATACAGAATATAAAATGTTTAATTCTGTTTGGGAATGAAAACTATCATCATAAATTTAATAATTTCCATTTCAGGTTCCCTCTCCTTTTTATTATTTTTAGTAAAATCTGAGGTTGAGTTACGAAAGATCATTTAAAATTTAGAGAACTCTGGTGCAATGAATTGCTTGACCTTTCTTGTTTTTATCGATGTTATTATCGTAGGCTGATTCTGATTGGTTGAAAAAAAAAAGAGTAATTGGAAAATGCGTTCTATTTAAGCTCATCTACAAACCTTGTATATAAAAAATAGCCTCAGGCTCAACATCATATATCGAAAGGAACTCGAGATAAAAGATACAATTAAGAGCGCATCTTCTGCTTCATACCTCGATATACTCCTATCAGTTAGTGACGATGGTAACCTCTTTCTGTGACAAACAGGACGATTCAATTTCATTACTACCAACTTCCCTTTCCTAAGTAGCAACATACCTTCCTGTCCCGAATATGGCGTCTTCATCTCACAACTTATACGTTATGCCAGAGCATGTTCTATGTACGAAAATGTTGTCCTGAGAGCGATGCATCTTGCCACGTAACTGTTCTCATAGGGATATATCGAGGAACGTTTGAAATTGTCACTGAGAAAGTTCTATGGTCGATCATGTTACATGTAATCAAGGGACTCTTACTCCTCCCGGGTACCTGGTTTCACTTCGACTTTATTGGGGTTCGCATTGGTCTGAATATGAGCGTAGCTCAAGTGAGCTATTGTCATAGTGCAGCGTCCGTCGTCCGTCCGTCGTCCGTCGTTAACTTTTCTACATTTTCGACTTCTCCTCCAGAACCGCTGCACAGAATTTCACCAAACTCCATAGGAAGTAAGTACTCAAGGTCCTCTACAAAGTTTGTGTTTTTTTATGCCGATCCGTGATCCAAGATGGCCGCCATTGGCTCTGATTGGTTGACACATTTTCGACTTCTCCTCCAGAACTGCTGCACAGAATTTAACCAAACTTCATAGGAAGTAAGTACTCAAGGTCCTCTACAAAATTTGTGTTTTTTATGCCGATCCGTGATCCAAGATGGCCGCCATTGGCTCTGATTGGTTGACACATTTTCGACTTCTCCTCCAGAACTGCAGCACAGAATTTCACCAAACTTCTTTGGAAGTAAGTACTCAAGGTCCTCTACAAAGTTTGTGTTTTTTTTTGCCGATCCGTAATCCAAGATGGCCGCCATTGGCTCTGATTGGTTGACACATTTTCGACTTCTTCTCCAGAACTGCAGCACAGAATTTCACCAAACTTCATAGGAAGTAAGTACTCAAAGTCCTCTACCAAGTTTGTGTTTTTAATGCCGATCCGTGATCCAAGATGGCCGCCATTGGCTCTGATTGGTTGACACATTTTCGACTTCTCCTCCAGAAAAGCTGCACAGAATTTCACCAAACCTCATAAGAAGTAAGTACTCAAGGTCCTCTACCAAGTTTGTGTTTTTTATGCCTATCCGTGATCCAAGATGGCCGCCATTGGCTCTGAGTGGTTGACACATTTTCGACTTCTCCTCCAGAAAAGCTGCACAGAATTTCACCAAACTTCATAGGAAGTTGGTACTCAAGGTCCTCTACCAAGTTTGTGTTTTTTATGCCAGTCCGTGATCCAAGATGGCCGCCATTGGCTCTGATTGGTTGAAACATTTTCAACTTCTTCTCCAGATTGGCTGCACAGAATTTCATCAAACCTCATAGGAAGTAAGTACTCAAGGTCCTCTACCAAGTTTGTGTTCGGGATCCAGATTCCCTCAGGGGTGGATCCAGGGCGGGACCAAAAGTGCCCAGAAGGGTACCCCTCTTCAAACATCTTCTTCTCCAGAACCAGTACATAAATGGGGAAACTAATTGCATTTCAACAATCTATAAAGATGGGTTATTAAAAATTGTGTTCGGCGTTAAGATCCGTCAAATAGAAATTTACGCTTTTTTGACGTGTTTCTGGACTTTGTCATTTCAATGAAGAAAAGTGTCATGTTTTTCAATTAATTGATATTGATGATTTCTTAATGACTATTTTGATCACAATTGTTGTAAGGAATATTATTGTGAAAGAATTTTGTCATTATCTCAATTTTTGGATTTTTTATGAATTTTTTAAGACTTCCAGAAAAAAAAAGGGGGGGGTGGGGGTTGGCCATTTTTCACATTTTCAACTTTTTCTATAAAACCACATGAAAGATTTTAATGAAACATGGAATACATGAAGTACTAAAAGTCCTCTATCAATTTGGTAAATTTCATCCAAATTGGTTAACAGATAATGCCACCATGTCTAAAAAGTAGGTCTCACAATGGTACATATACCACTTGGTAATTGAAATATGGAGAGTAGCGGTTCAAATCCAGCTGTGGTCAAAAAAAATTTTTTTTTTTACAGATCTAAATAAGTTTTTAGATGTTTCTCAACACTCAACATATGAAATTAGGAATTTTACGTTTAAGACTTCCAAAAAAAAAAGGGGGGGAGGCCATTTTTCACATTTTCAACTTTTTCTACAAAACTGTTTGAAGGATTTTAATAAATCTTGGTAGAAATAAGTTACTTATGATCCTCTTCAAATTCTGTTGTTTTTGTCCAGACCTGTTTACAGGTGGCGCCACCATAGTCAAAAGTAGGTCACAAAAGAGTTCCCTCCTTTAACAATATTCTTTTTCATACGGGCTGTATACAGAGACAAACAGAATGCATAGAAATGATCTAGAGGGATGAGTGAAGACGTATTGTCATTTTGGTTCCCTTCCAAAATCAAATTTTAGAATTTTTTTCGACATTTCTTTGGACTTGGTGATTCAATGCAGAAAAAAAGTGTCATATTTCCTAGTTAATTGATAATGATGATTTCTTATGGACTATTGTGATCATAATTATGGTAAGGATTGTTACTTTGAAAGAATTTTGTCAATATCTCAATTTTTGGATTTTCTATGAATTTTTTAAGACTTCCAAATGAGGGTGTATAGGAACAATTCAATCACATTTTTCACTTCTGCTGTTATACTGCATGAAAGATTTTAATGAAACATGGAATACATGAAGTACTAAAGGTCCTCTATCAATATGGTAAATTTCATCCAAATTGGTTAACAGATAATGTCACCATGTCTAAAAAGCAGTTCTCACAATGGTACATATACCACTTGGTAATTGAAATATGGAGAGTAGCGGTTCAAATCCAGCTGTGGTCAAAAATGTTTTTTTCATTTCTTTACACATCTAAATAAGTTTTTAGATGTTTCTCAACACTCAACATATGAAATTAGGCAATTTTAAGTTAGATCTGGACAATATTTGAAACAATTGTTGTTCATGACCCAGACTTGAAATCAGTCAACAAAAGGCCCCACCTAAAGAAAATGACTAACTTGTTGCCCTGAATGACATCTTGCAGAGACAAAGGAAATGCTTAATATCAAAATCACCTGAGTGGAAGTGCAAAAAAGTGTTGTTTTTTATTCTAGCCTGAAATAAAATTTGACATATTTTCAACATCTGTGTTGACTTAGTCACATTAATGCAAAAATAAATGAATTCTTCCTTCATGCATGACTGATCATCTAGGTACGCAGGTGAGCGATATAGGCCCACTTGGGCCTCTTGTTTACTGAACCGAAGGCTCAGGTGAACTATTGTGATCATCGTCCTGTATCCAGAACTGTTGAAGGGATTTTAATCAAACATGGTAGGTAGGAGATCGAATATGGAGCAACTTAAGTCCCAGAGGATACTCTCCTTTGACACACTTTTTTAGACCGCCTGCTTACATAATCAAACTGAATGCATCAAAGCGACCAAGAAGGGTTTCTCAAGAAGTGTATTGTTTGGTTCCATTTTGATTTCGGATTTAGTCAGTTTTCCTATTTTCTAATAATTTCTTAGATTTTGTCCTTTTGGGTCATTTATATTGCAATTATGAAATTAAATTCTTAAATTAAATCAAATTAAATTATTAAATTTAAATTAAACTATAAAATTTAAAAAAATTAGTATTTAGATAATTTATCGTAATAAATCTTATTCAAGAGAAATTGAAGACAAAAATGATATGTATTTTTTGCTTTGCATTCTTTAAAGATTAAAGAAAAGAGGGGCAGGTGGATAGTTTGCTGGAGTTCTCCTTTAGAACTGATTAAACTAGGCAAGTGTGAAGTACTGAAGGTACCTTACAAATGTTGTTGTCAAGGGGTAGATCCAGGGTGGGGGCAACATTAGCAAAAGAGGATACACTCTATTGACAAATTTCTTTTCAAACAGGCTGCTTAGTTAATAACACTGAATGCCTCAGATTGATCTGAAAGTGTCTAAAGGAGTTGGGTTTTTTTTTCGTTTTGACGTCGTTTAGGCTTTTTCAATTTTGCTAATTTAATGGACCATTTCACAAAATTTCTGACGAAACTTTCAGCATTTGTCTTAATTTTTACCACAATAGAATATGACTTCAAAATCTGAAAAGCAGAATTTGAAATATTTTGTTGTATTTTGAGACGAAAAAGATCATCGTAAATTATATGATTTCCAGTAAAGATTTTCCCCTATGTGCAAAATCTGGTGTTTAACATTAAGAAAAATCTTAAGAAACTTTTGTGAAATGGCTTGCAGGCAATGCCTTAGATTTTCTGGTTGTAGATTGCATTTAATCTATCGATTTGATGGAGTTTAATTGATTTATTACAATAAATTTAATTTGAAAGAAATTGAATACAAAATAATTTACAGAGTTACAGTTACTATTTGACTATAACCCGGTAGTACATTTAACATGTAATCATAAGCTAATCAATGACTTTAAGTGGTGCTGTTTTTGAACAGATCAATCAAAGGATGAATTCCGAGTAGAGCAACATAGGCTCAAGTGAGCAGTTGTTATAGTGTGCTGTCCGACGTCTGTCCGTCCGTTGTCTGTCGCCCGTAAACTTTTCATATTTGCTTTTCCGACCTATTATTCAGAACTGCTGGGGTGATTTTTTTTTATCAAACTTAATAGAGATGAAGTACCAAAAGTCCCCTAATGCAGTTTTTATTTTTCGGCAAGATCCGTCAAGGGGGTAACAGGCTCCTGAGGGTACCCTCCTTTGACAAACTTTTTCAGACTGGCTACTTAGATAATCAAATAAATTGTGTCATAGCGATCTGAAAGGATGTCCAAAGAAGTGTTGTTTTGTTTTGTTTTTTTTGGTTCCATTCAGAAATCAAATGTTTTTATGCTTTTAACAACAGATTGGATTTTATTATTTTTGACTATTTCCATGATTTTTAAGATTTTGTCCTAGAAAGAGGTTGCTTATTATGCATTAATTTCGTGTATGTAAATTGATTTTATTGTAAAATATATTATTTCAAAGAAATGAGATACAAAAGTAAATTAATAGTCCTTTTTGCAATTTTTAGCTCACTTTGACGAAGTTGAGAGGAGGTTCGCTATTCCCACGGCGTTTGGGTCTAGTTAAGTAGTTCAGAGTAACTCAGTATTGAACAAAGTATAGGTGCTGCAGTTACAGACTTGCAGCATAGGTTCATCTCGGGGTTCAGACTTAAGCGCATGCATCCTATGAAGCATCTAACCTACATTTCTGCTTGAGTGACTCGGTTCAAGATTACAATGTTTTATGGAACTTCTTACTATTCTTTTTATACCCCGGCAACTTAACCTGGGGGAACATATTGTTTTACCCCTGTCCGACCGTCTTTTATTCCATCCGTCCGTCCCATTTAGGGTATATAGCTTTTCTTGATAACTTTTACAGTTTTATCCTAGATAGTTTTTAATTTTACGGATGCTTGTACATGGATTGAAAATGTGCATGTTATCAGGGTTTTGATTTCTATCAGTATGGAAATTGAACTTTGTCATTTTTGGAGTATATACTTGCTAAAGTGATGAATATTTGCCGGATAACCCCTCCTACAGTTATAATGTTTGAAAGTTTTAACTTGCTGGATGTTGATACATATGTTATACTGAAGTTTAATCACACCATTTGTTTGGCTTTTGTCAAATTAAATGACTGTCGAGATCGTAATTGTACTACAATCCAATATTTTTGTAATGTGTTATATGTGCTAGTATATTATTTATATTCATGTATTGTATAGCTCCATGGTGACTTCTGCCATATAACTGAGCCAGTAACTCCTCTTTTCTCTTTTATGCTCAAACTTAGTTATAATCTATTTTGGGGGAAAGTGGGGGAAAGTTGAACTTTGTCATTTTTGGGTATATCCTAGTAAAAGGGTACATGCGTTTTCCGGAGAACTCCTCCTACAGTTTTCATGCTAGAAAGTTTTCATTTTACTGGCTGTTTGTACATAGATTGAAGATATGCATATTATCAGGGTTTTGATTTTTCTTAATACTTGCTGTTTTGAGTGATAGTTGAACTTTGTCATATATTTGAGTCTCCTTGTCAATGTATGGGGAAGTAAAGATTTTTGGCCCATAATCTGGGGTTGCAAAACCCATAGTTGTTGCCCTATTGTTCTGTTGCCAATGTATTACTGTACTCCTGTGTGTTTTGATAACGTTTTACATTTAAAAAGGGTATCGTTTGTGTCTCCCAGAAACAATAACATTTCTGAGGCGGTCCTTAATCGTAAAGTTATTATAGCATGGTTGCTTCAGTGCAAACTGCGGGGGCATAACTTTTTCTTTGTCACTTTGTTTTTGTTTGACAAATACTGATTCGATGTGAACCTGGTAAGCTTTGATTACACTATATTTTTAAGATGGAAAAATTAGAGTGTATATTCTGTTAGTATTTAATAATAACCATTGATGGTATTTTCCTTCAGAATGAAAGATATTGATGAAGCTAGGTCCGCATTAAGTACTTAACGTTCCCTTCAAACGTTGATGATTTTGACCAGATCCACCAAGAAGTGGATCCAGGACAGGGCAAAATAAACCACAGAAGGCACCATGTCTTCACAAACTTCTTCAGACCGATTATATAGAGCAACAAACCGAATGTATCAGGGTGATCTAGAAAGGTGTTGTTGGTTTTAGATCCCTTCCGAAATCAACATTTTGACGTTTTATGTGTGTGTGTGTGTGTGGGAAGATTCTATGGATTTTAGCTCATCAGAACTGACGGCATAGCGCTTCGTCTGTTAACTTATACATTTTCGACTTCTTCTCTTGGGTTTTTATGACTTTTTTGATTTTGATATATGTCAGTTCTGGTTTACTGAAGTGGTTCAAACCTCACTAAAGGCAAAGATGTTTTGGATTCATTTTAAACCAAAACAAGATTTTAGATATTATTTAAGTGGAAAAAATATGGAAAAAAAGATTTTTTTTTTTACATTTTGTTTTTGGTAACATTATTTTGGTTGATTTTATGTAGAGAAGCAAGTTTACACTCAGCATAATTCAGATCACAGGATTTTGTCGTAACTCATTTCTAACTGCTAGCTAGATGCAGCACTGACGTAAGTTTGAATATCCTATGCTGAACATGCTCAATCAACCGGAAGATAAGGGTCAGGCACAGCATCTGAAACTAGATTCCTCCTTAACAAATACAGATGCATCACTGGTGTAAGCTTTAACATCCTATGCCGCGTATTAAAGAAGTGAAGCTTCTGAACATTACTATAAAAATTAAGGCTGTAAGAGATGACTGAATTTTACAACGTAATTCTTCTGAATTCGTAAAGTTAAAAAAAATTAGAACATATATTGGTTTGTCTCGGTATCTGTTGTGATGAAATGGTTTTCTGGTGAGCTTGTTTTATGGTATGTTTAGATGTTGGTTGGTTGATTGGTGTTTTACGTCGCTTTCAACAATTTTTCAGTTATATCGCGACATGAAAGCAGGAGGTTACCAACCTCTTAAACATAGTGGCGCAACCCGGGAATCGAACCCAGATCGCTGGCGCCGCAAGCCAAGCGCTTAACCACTACACCAAGCCTGCTCCCTATGTTTAAATGTACATAATAGGTTACAGTGGGTATCAGCGTTTTAGTGTACTGTTACCAAGAATCCTGAACCCAGACTTGACAGAGATAATAGGTTACAGTGGGTATCAGCGCTATAGTGTACTGTTACTGAGGCCCCTGAACCCAGACTTGACAGAGATAATAGATTACAGTGGGTATCAGTGCTATAGTGTACTGTTACTGAGGCCCCTGAACCGAGACTTGACAGAGATAATAGGTTACAGTGGGTATCAGCGCTATAGTGTACTGTTACTGAGGCCCCTGAACCCAGACTTGACAGAGATAATAGGTTACAGTGGGTATCAGCGCTATAGTGTACTGTTACCGAGGATCCTGAACCCAGACTTGACAGAGATGATAGGTCAAAGTGGGTATCAGCGCTATAGTGTACTGTTACCGAGGCCCCTAAACCCAAACTTGACAGAAATAACAGGTTACAGTGGGTATCGGCGCTTTAGTGTACTGTTACCGAGGACCCTGAACCCAGACTTTACGGAGATAAAAGGTTACAGTGGGTATCAGCGCTTTAGTGTACTGTTACCGAGGTCCCTGAACCCAGACCTGACAGAGATAATAGGTTACAGTGGGTATCAGCGCTATAGTGTAATGTTACCGAGGCCCCTGAACCCAGACTTGACAGAGATAATAGGTTACATTGGGTATCAGCGCTATAGTGTGCTGTTACCGAGGCCCCTAAACCCAGACTTGACAGAAATAATAGGTTACAGTGGGTATCAGCGCTTTAGTGTACTGTTACCGAGGACCCTGAACCCAGACTTTACGGAGATAAAAGGTTACAGTGGTATCAGCGCTATAGTGTACTGTTACTGAGGCCCCTGAACCGAGACTTGACAGAGATAATAGGTTACAGTGGGTATCAGCGCTATAGTGTAATGTTATCGAGACTTGAAAGGGGTGATAGGCTACCTTGAGTCACAGCGCTTTAGCTCACTCAGTCACTGAGGCCCTGAAACCAGACTTGAAAGAGGTGATAAGCTATCGTGAGTCACAGTACTTTAGCCCACCCACTCGCTGAGGCCCTGAAACCAGACCTGAAAGAGGTGATAGACTACCGTGAATCACAGCGCTGTAGCTCACCCAATCACTGAGGCCCTGAAACCAGACTTGAAAGAGGTGATAGGCTACTGTGAGTCATAGTGCTTAGGCCCACTCAATCACTGAGGTCCTGGAACCAGACTTGAAAGAGGTGATAGGCTACCGTGAACCACAGTACTTTAGCCCATCCACTCACTGAGGCCCTGAAACCGGGCTTGAAAGAGGTGATAGGCTACCGTTAGTCACAGTGCTTAAGCCCACCCATTCACTGAGGCCCTGAATCCAGACTTGAAAGAGGTGATAGTCTATCGTGAGTCATAGCGTTTTAGCCCATTCAGTCTCTAAGCTATCGTAAAACTTTTTTCTCTGAACTGTAGTAAGCATTTGCTTAACCTTCTCAAGTGATATCCTCTCAGCGCACTTAGCTCTTTATGATTCCTATTCAAAGGAAAAGACTTCTCAAATTGTTATTTTTGATTTCAAATTCATGTTTTGTCTGCCAAGGTTACAATGGTGAATTTATGATTTCAAGATAATACATTCATCAGTATAAACATGTATGATTTACTATATGTAGAATTATATGAAGTATTATATCGTCATGTACTATATACAGAATTATATGAAGTATTGAATCACCATCATGACCATGTACTATATGTAAAATTGTATTACATGTAAGTGTTGAATCACCATGTACTATATGTAGAATTATATGAAGTATTGAATCACCATGTACTCTATGTAGAAGTATATGAAGTATTGAATCACCAAGTACTATATGTAGAATTGTTTGAAGTATTGAATCGCCATGTACTATATGTAAAATTGCATGAAGTATTAAATCACCATCATGACCATGTACTACATGTAAAATTGTATTACATGTAAGTGTTGAATCACCATGTACTATATGTAGAATTGTATGAAGTATTCAATCACCATGTACTATATGTAGAATTGTATGAAGTATTGACTGATTGATTGATTTTTGTTTAACGTCACACTACGAATATTTCACGTATATGGTGACGGCATCTGCAAATTTTGACCTTTGCAAGGAACCCACCCGAAGCAGTGAGGGATCTTTTAACGTGCCATGCGTACCACGACACGGAGCCATGGTTTTTACTGTCTCGTCCGAAAGACAGGACACCAGTATAACCAGAGCGGGACTCCAACCCCTGCCTACCGATCAGGAGACGAGCGCGATACCACTACATGTAGGCAACGCCGGCTTTGTATGAAGTATTAAATCACCATGTACTATATGTAGAATTGTATGAATTATAAAATCATCTTGTACTATATGTAGCACTGTATTCAGTATTGAATCACCATGTGCTATATGTGAATTGTATGAAGTATTGAATCCCATGTCTTATATGTAGCATTGTATCACTGGATCTTACATGTATAAAGTATTTAATCATTAGGTCTTACATGTATAAAGTATTGAATCACTGGGTCTTACATGTATAAAGTATTGAATCACTGGGTCTTACATGTATAAAGTATTGAATCACTAGGTCTTACATGTATAAAGTATTGAATCACTAGGCCTTACATGTATAAAGTATTGAATCACTAAGTCTTACATTAAGTATTGAATCACTGGGTCTTACATGTATAAAGTATTGAATCACTGGGTCTTACATGTATAAAGTATTGAATCACTAGGTCTTACATGTATAAAGTATTGAATCACTGGGTCTTACATGTATAAAGTATTGAATTACTGGGTCTTACATGTATAAAGTATTGAATCACTGGGTCTTACATGTATAAAGTATTGAATCACTAGGTCTTACATGTATAAAGTGTTGAATCACTAGGCCTTACCTGTATAAAGTATTGAATCACTAGGTCTTACATGTATAAAGTATTGAATCACTGGGTCTTACATGTATAAAGTATTGAATTACTGGGTCTTACATGTATAAAGTATTGAATCACTGGGTCTTACATGTATAAAGTATTGAATCACTAGGTCTTACATGTATAAAGTATTGAATCACTAGGCCTTACATTAAGTATTGAATCACTGGGTCTTACATGTATAAAGTATTGAATTACTGGGTCTTACATGTATAAAGTATTGAATCACTGGGTCTTACATGTATAAAGTATTGAATCACTAGGTCTTACATGTATAAAGTATTGAATCACTAGGCCTTACATTAAGTATTGAATCACTGGGTCTTACATGTATAAAGTATTGAATCACTGGGTCTTACATGTATAAAGTATTGAATCACTAGGTCTTACATGTATAAAGTATTGAATCACTGGGTCTTATATGTATAAAGTATTGAATTACTGGGTCTTACATGTATAAAGTATTGAATCACTGGGTCTTACATGTATAAAGTATTGAATCACTGGGTCTTACATGTATAAAGTGTTGAATCACTGGGTCTTACATGTATAAAGTATTGAATCACTAGGTCTTACATGTATAAAGTATTAAATCGCCTTGTCCTATAGGTAGCATTATATGAAGTATTGAATCATCTTATCCTTTATGTAGCATTGTATAAAATTTTGAACCCCATGTTCTACGTGTGGCTTTGTGTGAAGTATTAAATCCCATGTCTTACATGTTGGGTTGTATTTAGTATATATTCAATCACCATGTCCTACATGTAGTATTGTATAAAGTACATGTATTGAATCACCATGTCCTGAATACACCATTATATAGAATGTTAAATCACTGTGTCCTACATATAGCATTTCATAAAATATTGAATCACCGTGTGCTGCATGCAGCATTTATATCATTTTCGTTCCTGAATTTTGCTTTTTGTTGTATCAGTGGCTCTTCCAGAATTTCCTAAAAAGGGGGCTCACATGTGTATTATCCAAACTACTCAGCCATTTTGGTACCAAATCTGGATTTTTACTGGTAAATATGCAGCGAAAATGGAATAGCCCGGGCAGGGTCGTAGCTGCCTATACGCCAGCACGCCATGACGTGCACATCACAGGGACAAAAAAAAAAAAAAAAAATTAAAATGTGACTCAAAGACATCCATATCATATGACAACTCGCAAGTGTCAAATTAATTTGTGAAAACATTAATCTTCGACTTTCTCAAAATCAAAAAGACTTTAATGTTAAGAGGTAGATTCAAGTTCAGCTTTTATTGTGTTCGACATATATTCTTCAATATTAAACGTCATTTCTTAAGACAAAAATAGTTTCAATGTTATCAAGATGTAGTCCAGAAAGCACGACTTTCATTGAATTTTACAAAATTTTCTCGGGGGAGACCTTCGAACCCCACTTGCAAGAAAGGGTGATCCCATCCCCCTCTCAGAGCTGTGCGCGCCTCGTGAGAAGCTTTCTTTGCGTGCACATTGAATATTTCTAGTTACGCCCCTTCCGGGGTCGCTCGGCCCCCTTTAAATCCGCCACTGGAACTGACCTTCGACGAAAGGAAAAGGTGAAAAGAAAAAGAAGGAAATGGGGGGGTTGTTGTTCCCCCTTAAATTCACCCTTGATATACGCAGAAGCATATATACACACATATGTCTCTGATCAGGCGCGGATCCAGCCGGGGGTCACGGGGGCACATGCCCCCCCCGGCAGTGCCCGCCGAAGGGGGCACCATAGTCTATTTTAGGGCATATTTTACTGCATTTCTGTCTAAAATTTCCAAAATTTCGCTGGCTCGCTTCGCTCGCCAGTTATTCTCTCACATTTCTTTAAATTTGCAGTTGAAAAAAAAAATCGTTGACTCGCTTCACTCACGATCAATTTCATGATAAATCTCCCCTGATCCCCGTTTATGATCCATATATAATATCTTCCAAAGGGAAGCGAAATATATGTGCAATCCAAATTAATATCCAGCACACAAATGTTTGGTCACTTGGCCTCAGGCGAGTAAAATCGTATGGCTACTAGTACATCGTGTAGCAAATGTAACAAATGTTTGAAGCTACGCACTGTACAAGATGGATTTTACTTATCCATACAATTTTACTCAAATACGTCTTGTACATCGTGTAGCTTCAGTACAAATTTTTGAAACGCTTGTACTGAAGCTACGCGATGTACAAGATGGATTTCACTTATAGCCATTTCTAGAATAGTTTATTTTCACAACGTATTTTGTATCTCCAAAAGTCTCAAATACAGGAGCTTCCGTGGAGGGGGACTTTGCACCTTGTTCCCCCTACCAAGGATCTACCCTGCATCCACCGGGGACCTATAGGCAGTCCCTATACCCTGCGCCGAGTTTTACGTCTCCTCTAACTGAAAATCTGGATCCATGCCTGATAAAATTTCCGTGAATTTAAACTAAAGGGGCCTAATATGGCACACACGATTTTGCAAGATTTTTGTCATATCTTCTCAGGGAAACCCCATCCCCACCTATGGGAGGGAGGGGTGAACATGATAATATTTGACCGAAAATATTACGACAGTTTTTTTCCGATTTCAGAGTTTTTGTGGAATATTTGAAGTCAAGAAAATGTTGATGAATAATGCAAAAAAGAACGCCAGATTGCACCATTTTGCCCCTTTTTTGCAAAATTTTCTCGGGGGAGGCCCCCCGAACCCCCACCTATGGGAGGGGCAAACCCCTCCCATACCCGCCCCATTCGGCCCTTCGGGCCTCAATTGTAAGGTACCCCCGGCATATGAAGTTCTGGATCCGCCCCTGCTGATATACGCAAATAGTGAAAAACGCATGAACATTTCGGCAGATCCATCATCGTCATTTCACCCCCCCCCCCCCCCACCCCACCCCTCAGTCAAAGAGTGAAATGTTTGCCATATAAGATACGAACTTTGTGGATCTAGATCATTGTGGGGGCTCGTCGTCTTAATTCTCACCCTAAGTTTAACATACAAAGGTATTTCGTATAATATAATAAAATTTAAATCCCGGGAAACGTTGACTTGTTTGCTACTGCAGCTGTAAAACACACCAATCAAGCTTCTCAAAGACACTGACATTTGGCGGCAAAATTTGCATGCACAGCACCAAAGAGAGAAGTTACCTTGACCACAAGCAGTGTAAACTAAAGCTACGCAGTAGGTAATGCTCTGTTTTGCAATTATTTTGATTTACTCGTCATTGAAATCAGAGTTTGAATAATATTTTTTTTAAATACTGGACAGAAACTGAAATATGCAATTAATAATCGTTTATATACTGGACACAGGTTTCGTGGTAGGTGGGTCCTACTAAATAGAGTGTTCCCATACAGCCCTATTTTCCTCAAATTAGCTAGAGTTATCTCCCACATTGGAGTACAACTCTCGGGCTTTATCCATCAATGCTCATATAAAACTGCTTGATTTAACTTAATTTTTTTAAATAATCGCATTGTACATCTAAATGTTTTACAGAAAAATTTCAACACATTGAGTATATTTACTGATTAATTAAGACTGAAGTCCCGAAATCTACCCTGATAAATAGTTAAATTCTCAGAAATTTAATGAAGTTTACATGGTAGAGATGGAAAAAGTCCGAGAGTTGTACTCCAACATGGCCGCTAATGCTAGTAGTGTGACATCACATGGGCAAACTCTATAGAGAACCCTAGAGAAACCTAGAGAACCCTAGAGAACTCTAGCTTTTTTATCAATTGTAGCGGCCAATGTGGTTATGTTTGATGATAAATTAGTATAATTTGCCGTTATCTAACATAATTTATAAGTTTTAAGGCGTTATACATTCAATTGTAGGGGAAAAGGGGGGTATTGAAAGGGGTGGGTGAATCGGAAAAATGTAAAGAACTCTTCTGTGCGTTGGTATTCTACAGTACTGTACTCTGCAATAAAGAAGTGTATCGGTCAAAGTTTTAGATACATGAGATTGATATTATTATCTGATATAATAAATCGTGAATTTTTTAGGGGTAAACATATACTTCTTTGAGAAAATGGGGGGTACCAAGGTAAACATGTAATCGAGAACTCTAGAGAACTCTGGTGTGTTTATAAAGTGTACTGTAGTGCTTCAAGTGGTTGTATTGAGTTAAAAATTGGTTAGATATGCTATAAATCACAACAGAATATCATTATAAAAAGATATTTACATTGAAATGTTGGAAAAAAGGGTGGGGATGGGGTTAATAAGTAACTGAGAATTATAAGACTCGCAGAGACCTCACCATTTTTATGAAGAATATTAGCGATTTCAAGTCCGTATATTTAATTGCAGATTAGAGTTATATGTTATGATTTACTAATTACCATCACTAGGGACCTAAGGTTTGACATGTATTATTGATTGTTCTTCACGTAAATATGAGATATGAGGGGTGGACAGTGTGAGAGGGAGGTAGGGAGTGTGAGAAAGGAGCCATTGGGCGGGAGAGGAGAGGGAGGGAGAAAATATTAAGTGGGGGAACCGAAACGACAAGAAATAATCGCACAGGGAGGGAGGGGGGTAGGAGTGACGGTGGGGAGGCCTAGGGGCGGGAGGTGGGAGAGTTGTATTCCTGTCCGCCCCTCAGATATGGTAACGGCATCTATCTGATCAAAGTGACCCTAACCAAGTAGTACTTCTACCTTTACAACACACCCAAAGTAGTGAGGCATCGCTTTTATGCCAGTCAACCTTAAACCAGAGACTCTGTTAAAACTGTATATCCTAAAGACAAGACGCTTGTATTAGCCCAGTATGGATTATGTAACAGTTTAAGATTATGTAAAACAAACCAAATGATTTTCACAGATCTATAACAGCGTATTAAAGCAAGATAAAGTAATTATACAAAGATCCCCCTTTCGGGCCTCGACATATGTCTGGTGCCCCGCCCCGCCTCCCCCCGGCAGATGAGGTTCTGGATCCGCCACTGGGTATCATTGTACACTTGCCTCATGTGGTATAACATTTTCAGTCTCCGTGAGACCGATAGGATTATAGTTTTCTTATTAATGATTTACAATACAGATAGAGTGAATTTATTCCACTGTGTTTCTGTTCCAATACTTCTCCTTATACATATACATCTAGAACAAAATTGTTTTATATAACAAATAGACCTTTGTCATAAGTCTCATTTCCGTATAGTGTAACCAGTCATGTAGTACTTTATAATGAAAAAAAGGTACATTAACCATTTGTTTCCTTTAATTCTTACTCACGAGAAAGAGAGTATTCAGAGTATTCCACTGGAAGGCGAATAGTATCGATAGAGAGACAGAGAGAGAGAGAGAGATTCTGATTTATTTGTAACTCATATCATAACATAATGAATGAAGCATAATCAAATAGTACGTAGAGTCTGTCGTAAACATCGTATGCATGTGGAGTGTCCTGGTCGTTTTATTTCATCAAGGAATTATAATTTAAACTATACATCCTTGGTTATATAATGATCTGAAAAAGAAAAATATATAATAGTTGTTATATCTATCATATATAAATAACCATCATAAACATCGAAAATAAAATTTCAGCAGTCGGTTTCGCCGATTTCAGTATGATAGAATAGAACCTGAAATAGCCGCTTCTCAATCTTTCACAGTTCCGCAACGGAAAATCTCGTTTCGTGTTTCAGCCGATAATAATTGCCATAAACATGGATAATACTTATAAATTTGGTTATAAATTATGTAAATATATACATTATATCACATTAATGCGAAATAAAAGCAATACGATCATTCCCGTGGTTTTAAAAGCTAGAGTTCTCTAGGGTTCTCTAGGTTTCTCTAGGGTTCTCTATTTAGTAGGACCGGCACACTTTCCGAGGTCACAGAAATCGAAAATTTTGTCAGTAGGGTCATAAACACAACATTTATATAGATTCTACATTGACTATCCTCGGTAATGTGGAGAGATATTGTTCGATGTTGTGATTATAACCAGTGGTGTAGGAAGCAAATAGAAAAGTAGGGTGGGGGAGGGGCAAAAATCATGAAATATTTTTTCTTGGTACTGAATGAGTTCATCTACCGTTTGATATGCAATAAAGAATTTGCTGATAGAAATTCGGAGCATGTGTGTAAGAGAGTATATTTTTGACGAATATTTAGGCTGTTAAAAAGTCATGTTAAAAACTTAGTGGCAGGGGAGGGGGTAGGGGAGGGGCGTTTCACACAGCATATTTGAAACAGGTTTAAGTGATTTCATATCTAGGATACCGTGACATTGTTTCAAAATAAATGATGTTAAACAAATCTGGAAGGAATCAACAAGTTTACTTTTTAAAGTCGTCTTGAAAATCAGCAACTTTGGTCGAAGTATTCATGAAAAAAGAGAGTATGACACACAAGATGGCCACCAACGGTAGATAACTCCTATCAATTCTGGCCTTTTGCAAACTATTTATATGCGAGTGCCATAGGCACAAGGCTGTCTAGAAGGGAAAGAGTCCAGGGTCATGGTTCCCCCCCCCCCCCCCCCCTCAGCAACTTTGGTTAGAGTATGCATGAAAAAAGAGAGCATGACACACAAGATGGCCGCCAACAGTAGATAGCTCCTATCAATTCTGGCCTTTTGCAAACTATCTATTTGCGAGTGCCATAGGCACAAGGCTGTCTAGAAGGGGAGGGTCCAGAGTTATAACTTATATACTTTATTCTGTAAAAATATGAACATTTTGTCTCCAACATTTTCAGCGATTATCATGGTTGGGTGTTAAACCCTTTCACAGTACCAAACTATTGTTGAATAAATGTATTTGGAAGTCGGTGTTAGGCAGCTGAATCCTAAAGTTTTGCAACCCGGAGTAATGAAGCAATATTATTTTCAAAAATTCTGTTTAATGGTGAAAACAACACTAGAAAGGATGTTAGAATGAGAATGAAGTAAATCTTGGTAGCTGCTGTAATTTTGAGAAAGATAAGAGTTGGAATGTGAATAATAGTGTCACTTAAACAACAAACGGCACTCTTCAGTGTATTTTTATACGCCCGTCATTAGACGGGACGTATTATGTTATGGCGCTGTCCGTCTGTCTGTCCGGGGTCATGTTTTACGGACTTTTTTTTGCCGTCTTTCAAGATATTGAGTTGAAATTTTGTATATAGCTTTTTAGCTCACCTGAGCCAAAGGCTCAAGTGAGTTTTTGTGATCAATCACCGTCTGTCGTCCGTCGTCCGTCCGTCGTCTGTCGTCCGTCGTTAACTTTTCACATTTTCGACTTCTTCTCCAGAACCACTGAACAGAATTTGATGAAACTTGATAAGCATGTAGTACTCATGGTCCCCTACAAGTGTTGTTGTTTTTCGTCCAGATTCATCAACAGGTGGCGCCACCACAGGCAAAAGTAGGTCAAAGAGGGTACCCTCCTTTGATAAACTTCTTCTTCAGACTGGGGGCATACAGAGACAAACCAAATGCATAGGAATGATCTAGAGGGATGTGTGAAGAAGTGTTGTTATTTTTGGTTCCGTTCCAAAATCAAATTTTTGATGTTTTTTTGACATTTTTTTGTACTTTGTAGTTTTAATGCAGAAAAGAGGTATTTTTTTCTTTTAGTAAACATTGATGCATTAATTTGCTTTAATTTGATCATTTTGATGGTAAGAAATACTATTGCGAAGAAAATTTTTCAATATTTTATGTTTTGGATTTTTTATGAATTTTTAAAGACTTTCAAGAAAAAGGGGGGTGGGATAATTGGTGTAAACATTTCACAGTTTGAACTTTTTCTTCGGAACCACTCGCTGGAATTCAATGAAACTTGGCATGCATCAAATACTCAAGGTCCCTGACAAATGTGGTCATCTTTGTAAGGATCCATGAACAGGTGGCACCACCACAGACAAAAGTAGGTCACAGAGGGTACCCTCCTTTGACAAACTTCTTATTCAGATCGGGTGCATACAGCGACAAACCGACTGCATAGGAATGATTAAGTGGCATATGGGAAGAAGTGTTGATATTTTTTGTTCCATTCCGAAATCAAATTTTTGACGTTTTTTCATTTTTATTTTGGACTTTGTTATTTTAATGCATTAAAGAGTTATTATTTTCTTTTAGTAAACATTGATGCATTCATTTGGTTTCATTTAATCATTTCTATGGTAAGGAATGCAGGTGCAAAGGAATTTTTTCAATATCTCGATTTTTGAATTTTTTATGAATTTTTTAAGACTTTCAAGAAAAGGGGGGTGGGGGGGGGGAACAATTTTTCATATCTTCAATTTGATCATCTAGCTGTTCAGGTGAGCGATATAGGCCCATTTGGGCCTCTTGTTCTGATGGTCATCCATTGTTGTCTGTCTTTTTCATTTTCAGTCCGCAACATGTAAGAACTACACTTTTAAATAATAGATACAAACACTTAAGTGTATAGATTTTAAAGTTTTAATTTACGTATATCAAACAGTAATTAATGACAGTTTATTGGTTCATTTTAAAGTTTAGGACAGTATATTCTTCAACTACTTTGTAGATTTGGATGACATAAGTGATGTTTCGTGGATTTCTACAAACATTGGCATCTGGTGTGTCGGCTGTTCTTGGTAAGTGGAAGTTAAAAGTTTAAGAGACACTTGTAATTTACAAAAATGAACGGTGCAAATTTAATTGGTTGAGTTAGGTCATATTATATTCTTTTACTGGTTTGTAGGGGTAAGGAGTTCAGAGACTGCTAGCAATGTTGATGACATTCAAGAGTTTGAACATGTAGAGGATACAGAAGAGAATGATGTCACTAGTGATTTCACCGTAGGTGAGGAAGCATTCATCTTGGATCATCACAACACATCAGGAACATGTGTTGATCATGTTGACACTAAGCGCAGAAAACTGATTCATACCTCAGAGTCTTCAACATGGGTGCAGTTAGAGACAGGTAATATCTACAGGTAAAGACAGGTAATGTCTACAGGTAGAGACAAGTCAAGTCTGTATACATGGATGGATATAGGTAGTCTGCAGAAAAGGACAAAGTGCAGATAAATACAGATAAAATCAGCAGATATATCCAGGTAAAGTCTGCAGAAGGAGACAAGTAAAGTCTGCAGAAAGGGGCAGGTAAAGTGTGCAGGTGGATACAGATAAAAACTGCAGATAGAGCCTGTAGATAGAGACAGAGAGACAGACAGATGGATACAGGTCATGTCTGCAGGTAAATGTAGAGACAGCAGATACAGGTTAACTCTGTAGGTGGATTGAGATAAAGACTGAAAGGAGACACTGTTAGAGTATACATGTACAAATAGAAATTATAGGGTAAGTCTTCAGGTAGAGAAAAGTAAGCTGGCTTATTGAGACAGGTTTAACTTTGCATTTGAGTACAGGTAAAGTCTACAGAAAGAGACACTGGAAGTTAGTATATCATGATTTATTTTGTGAGAAGTTGTCCATTTTATCTTTAAAAGTATTTGTGGATTCAAAAACAGAGTTTTCTTGTAACCAGTAGAGAATTATTCATTCAAGAACCTTTTGTTAGCTCCATGGGATAGTCCAGGAGAGATAATGTCATACCCTTGGCATTATTGGCATTGTATGGTGTAGAAAGTCAGGTAAAAGTTTTTTTTTTTCGAATGACCATAACTTCTTTACTATATAATTCCAAGATAGAATGTTGATATTTTATATCTTGCTATTGGTGATGGATGGTATACCAACAGAGAGCCAGATTTAAGATCTCAGATGGCCATAGCCAAAGAGTTTGAGGTTCACTAACCCCCTTATCAGTCTAAATTTGAAAACTGTTCAGAAATAATTGATTGCTTATCAGATGATCGTTCCATATCAACACTATCAGAATATGCATTTTATTTAATAAAAACATTTTACATCTTTGGTCAGATTGCAAAGCAATTTAGGTCCATAGATTGGCAATGTCTGTCTTTCTGTCGGCATTTTGGTTTCTAGTTGAAGCAAAATCTCATTAACTTAGAGAAGTATAAACATAAAACTAAACACATAGGTCCCTTAAGATCAGAGGTTTCAAATTTATGCCATGACTTTTGATCTAGTGATCGTGGACTTCGACCTTTTTTGTCAATAATATAATATATGATCTTCTAGTTTTATGCTTGTTCTGGTGAGAACCTTATTGTTGGACAGAGTTCTTCTGCTAAATTTATGTGAATGTATAGTTTTTGGGAAAAAAATGTGCTTTACGGTATTTAAATTCATTCTGAATTTTCCATTGTCTCTTGATAGCTCTTGTTCTTGCTAGTTTAATAGCTATTCACCAGTATGCATCATACATTCTTAATGCAGATTTAAACTCCTGTACAATGTTTGAGCAGAAAATTTTGGTTTGTAGATGAAAATAATTCAGCAGTATGGGAGAATATTGAGTCTGAGGATGCTGGGCCTTCTGGTAATGCAGAGTGTGGTCCTAGTAGAACAAGGAATAGCGGAGGACAAGACACTTCTGGCTTTGAGGAAATACAGGTGAGTTTTGATTTAGCAAACCTTGAATTTGCATTAGCTTAATTTATATTACCCTCAGAGCATAACATCATCAGCATGATAATTAATCAAGCTATATACAAAAGACTTGCATAGATATGATAGAAACATTACTGATTTGTCGATTTAAACATCAGCAGAGTTGACCAGAAGATGACTTAATTAACCCAGTTTTGCCAGATCTTTACTGCTATGGGACACTGGAATAGAGGTCTGGTTATAATCAGATTGGATGTAGATGTACGCATTCATAGATGTCATCGTGGCTTTTGCTTTTTGCTGAGAAATATAGACTAAATATATATGATGATGGAAAATGAAAGAAAATACTGGTTTTGGATTTAACTTCTCTGTTATCTTGATTTGTTAACTTCCTTAAAAATGCCAGAGGATGTCTTTTTTATATGCCCATCATAGACAGGACATACTATGTTATCCGTGCATATGTCTGTCCAGGGTCATGTTTTCGGGACATTTTTATGCAGTCTTTCAAGGTATTGGATTGAAATTTAGCATATAACTTTATATCAATGACAGTAAGTATCAGTTTGCATCTTGGTTTTGCTAGAGTTATGGCCCTTCCAGAATTTTACAGTTTCCTGGACTTTTTTCTGCAGTCTTTCAAGGTATTGGATTGAAACTCGGCATATAACTTTATATCTATGTTGGTAAGTACCAGATTGCATTTTGGTATGATTGACTTGGTTTTGCTAGAGGTATGGTAATCATGAATTGATTTTCATGAGACTTACACAGAATACTCTTATAAAATAAGAGAATATACCTTTTAATTTCGAAAATATCCCCTTTGTCAGTACAGAGTTATGGGTTTTATAATTTTTTTTTATTTTTAAATAATCTTCTTTTGGCCATGACTTCTTAGTGCCTTTATGGATTTCAATAATATTACACAGGGTTGTTGCCCAGGACCAAAACATGTGTTATCTTGAGTCATGAATAATTGGGGTAGGGGGTAGCCTACACACTTTAAAAAATTTTTCCTGTCACACTAAGTGATGAGCATATTATGACATACTAGGCGTTGCTGTTGTTAACCTTATGTAGAAAATATTTGAGATTCAGCCTATTGTTTTTGATAATTTGGCAGACTAAAGCAAATACTTAAGAATGTCTCCTTGAGAATAATGATTATATTATAATCTCACTCTTGTGACATAAACTACACATGTACAGCCATAAGTGTCACATGTCAGTGTGGTGCAAATATCCCCCAGATTTGATGGTACCTCATAACTTTATTATCTCCTTGCAGCAGTGTTGCTGGGGGGATATAGTAACAGTACCATTTGTGTGTAGATGCGTGCATCAATAACACAACCTTCTATGCACTCTAGAAGCCACAATTTTAGCCCTATTGGGTTCAATCCTTCACATATACCTTTGGTATCATGAATTTTGCTGCTGTGCTAGGGATGTCAGGTTTTGAGTTGCTCTTGTTTTAGTTATCATGCATAATGTATATAAAATAATCAGCTGACACTTCCTTCAAAAATATTGGTGAGGACCAAATCTAATATAGAGATGGATTTATACTATTAGCTCTTTAGCTGATTGATTATTATACAGTTGTTGACTGGGGTTGAGGGCAACAGCTGATCTGTTGGACTCAAGGACAAACTGTTGCCCAAGACCAAAGGCTGAGCTGATCTGTTGGACCCAAGGACAAACTGTTGCCCAAGGGTCCAACAGATCAGCTGTTACCTGAAAATCCCAGTCGACACTGTTTTGTTATTCTACTTGTCAGATAATAAATGTAATATATATCGCACATTTTCTCCACCAGTACATCACAAAGCTCTTCAACTGATGTTCCCATTGCCTCTAGGTACTCCTTAAACAGATTCACTGCTGTGTTGATTACATTCTTAGTATTTTTACAGTCCCTAGCTATCATTGAGTATCCCCTGAATCTCCTCTTTGGATGCGTTTGCAAATCTCTGAGCCGGGATACCTGCCGCCATGTTGTACAGAAAATTAAAACTACGTTATAACCTCATGAAGGCATGATGTCCAGTATTTTTAACTGTTGGCCCTAGGGCCAACAGTTAAAAATATTAGACCGGTAATCACTATGAATTAAATATGGATACTGTGTTAAGGATATAACAGTGTTGCATGTCACTCCCCAATGATCTTCCCCTCACAACAGCATTGCAGAAGGGATGTAGTAACGTTATTGTTTGTGTGTGGGTGCATGTGTGTGGGGATGCATGCAAGTGTCTGTAACAAAACCTTGTGGACACTCTAGAAGTCAGTTTTGGCCATATTGGATTCATGCCTCACATATAGCTTTATTATAAAGAAAGGAAGATCCTTATCGATTTTGGGGACAAAAGGTCACTAGAGGTCATCATAGAAAAACCTTGTAGACACTCTTAGGAGCTACAGTTTAGCTTAAGTATAATGACAGGAAGATCCTTATTGTATTTGGAATCCAATAGTCAATGTCAATTTATAACTGGATTTTGCTGCCATGTGAGGGGATGTCGCGCTTGGCATTGCTCTCGTTTCACTTATATCGTGACAGCATTCTCTTTGTACATTGCTTAAGAAATGACTATAAAAAATTTTTCTGTCTGTCGATGTATAGACAAAAACTGAGGCACAAACTATATTTAGTCACAAGCCGAGCACCGTGTCCACTGAAATTGTCAATAAAGGTGTACATCTCATAAAACTTGGATGAGTATTTGACAAAACAGTCTGTTGATATTAACTAAAGAGGAATTGCTGAAAAAATATTTGGAAAATTTTATGATTATTTCATTTAAAAAGGTCATCTTGAAGACTTCTCCCAGACTTTTGTCTTTCACTTTACTAGTACTAGTAGAACTTCACTTTCATCCAGGAATCTCTGATGATCTGGGATAAACACTTTGAAATATATTCTTCTAAATGTGCATGTAAAGTCTTGGAAAACTTTTTGTCACATTTTTAGGTTACCTGAATCTGTCAAGTGGCCTACTTAAGGTGATTGTTATGAATGATTTATTATCCCCTTGCAGCAGTGTTGGAGAGGATATAGTAATGTGGCTGTTCATGTGTGCGGTTTGGGTGATGGGCTGGGTACGTGCGTGCGAATGTGCACAAGTCCATGACGCTTCACCTTGTGGGCACAATACGCACTACAGTTTCTTCCTGATTTCTTTCAAACTTAATGTGTTACTTGTTGATGATGGGAGGAAGAACCCTACTCACTTTGGGTCACGGGGTCAAAGGTCAAGGTCATTGCAAATTGAGTCACAGGTCAGGGTTACATTCATGTAGACTAAGAGTGAAAATATATTTAATCCATGGCACTATAGATCTAATTCCAACCAGATTGGTGGTTAACAATGCTGAGATAAAATAGATATAGATTATAGACCTCGCTATGACTCCTACTGTCCAAAGGAGAATTGCCATTGCCCCAGATACCAAGATTGTGACAATCTGTGTGGAGATACGTTCATTTTCTGTCCCCTTTAACTCGCTTGAACATTGATGTCAGTTGAACGTATGAAAGAAAAATCTGAAATGCGGAAATAATACATGTGTAAAATCCGGAAAACCATTTATAAAAATTTGTATGTGGTGTTGAGTTAAGCGATGTGGCGGTGTCCGAGAAAGAAGATGTTAATTTTATTTGCTCCAGTAATGTCCTCTGAATGTTTGTATAACTTATAAACTTGAAAAAAAGTTTTTGCTGTAGGTAATTCAAAAGAACATTTCATGTTATAATCCTCTTTTGTTTCTTGTCTAATTTGTCTCCTTCCTTCAGGTATCTGGGCAACCATCCGATGACAGTCCCTCTAAAGATGCAGATACATCAAGCAGCATAGAGATCATTCCGTCCGAAAGAGCTTCAGAAATGATAGGCAGTTTTTATGATATTACACAGAGCATGATTGACAGGTTAGTTAAATTCTTAATCACACTGTTCAGATCATTTCGAAATTTAGTTAATTTGTTAAAGATAACATCTGTATATTTTCATAGAAATCAAATAGGTAGTTTTCATGGAGCAAAAATTCACAGGAGTTATGTCCCATTGTCAGCCATTTTATGGATCAGAGTGTCAGGATTTGTGTTTTTATCATTTAAAATACTGACCTTAGATTCTTTAAAATCATCTTTGAAAATACAAATTGCTTGCAAACCATTAAATATTAAGATATAATTTATTTCGAAACTATTAATTGTGGTGCAAATATATGAAAATCCTCTCCAAACAAAGGTCTTAAAGATAGTCAATTAACCTTCAGACAATTAAAGCAGACTTTTAACTGAAATATTTTACCAGTATCAATGGTATCTAAATTTACCACAGTTAGATAAGATATTTAGTTTTAGTTTGTATGACATCTGTTACAACAAACTGGGGGCATTTTTATATACCATTTTAGCAGTGGTCTTTTTATGCACCCGCCAGGTATGGCAGGGGACATTAGGTGTTTGCTTTGTCCGTTCTTGTGTTTTCTGTCCTTGTGTCCATCCATCCTTCCGTCCTTGTGTCACACATTGGTTTCCAGATGATAACTCAAGTACCTTTCAACATATTGAAACCAAATTTGGATATATGCTTACTTATGAAGAACTCTATGGATTCTGGGGTCAAAGGTCATGGTCACAGCTGACAAAAAAGATAGAAATTATTGGTTTCTAGGTGATTCTCATATAGTATCGTTTAATGCTCATGAGAATTTGATCTTATTTCACATATTTTACAGGTCAAGTTCTTTTAAACAAAGGTAATTTAAAATCTCATTAAAAGGGAAGGATGTCTAGAGATTTGAGGGTCATTATGTGAGAAGGCCAGGTCACCACTGGTAATATTTGTAGGAGTTATGGCCCATGAAACTTATAATTTTGGAAAGCTTTGCATACCTGTCAACCCTCCCGGATTATGCGGGAGTCTCCCGCATTTTTGACAATTTTTTCTAAAACTCCCACATTGGCAGATCTCTCGCATTGGAGAGCTAAAACTCCCGCATTTTAACAATCGCATCCCTCCGAGAAAGTTGCTTTCAATTGTCTTTGATTTTCACCGCCGACATCGTAAATACATCAAAATAAACAGTGTCACAACAAAGCATGAACGGGAGAGCCATCGATCAAGGTAGTTTAAAGCGCTTACGTGACTAGATGTTGAACATTCGGAGTTTTCGGAATTTTGCTTCCCATAGAATGGTGAAGGCTATTATTTACGTTTTCGAAAAGCATGTCAGTTTCGTTCTAAGTAATTATACTATAAAACAGTGTCTTGGTAAGTTTAAATTATTAGAGAATCTCGTCAACCGAAAGAAAACGTTCTATGTCCGGCCTGACCGGGACACCTTCTAAGAAACAGAAACACTTGGGTAAATTTAAACCAGAATGGGCAACAGAATCTGAGTAGTTGATGCCAAGTACTATTGACAAGGAACATGCGTTTTGCAAGCTTTGTGGTTTAAATTTATAATCTCATCTGGTGCTTTAAATGATGTAAAGCACCACACTTGTGTGTTCAGACTATGAGCCATGAGACCATGTCCTGCAGAAAGCCAAGAAAGTTACTATGCAATACAATCTTAATTATAGGCAATAAGAATGTGTAATATTGAAAATTATAGTATCAGTGCAGTGTTACCTTGCGTTTCATTTACATACTGTATTGCAAATGAGGTGAAAAAGTTCGTGATTTACATTAACGCATACTCTCCCTCAGTTTTGGTAATTCTCCCTCTTTTTGAGAATGATCTACCTTGTTTTGGATCTTGGAGGTTGACAGGTATGTTTTGTTGCTGCTATAAATTAAGCCCCCGCAGGGGCACATGTTTTACAAACATGCTCTAGTTATTTATGAACATGTACTTTTTAAACAAAACTCCCCCTTACCTACCTACACTATTTTGAAAATTGAAGTCTTTTTCTTAGGAAATGCACATAAATGCCTTTTTGGCCTTACTGTGTATCTTTCAAATTGGATGCGTAAAGTGTTGTGCTATTCATGAGCTTTAATTTCAATTCTGATTTCTTCAAGGGAACATTTATTATTTGTGTTAAAAACAACAATTCTTGTACCAGTAGGCCTATTTTTATTTTGTGGTCTCTATTTATTAATTTCAAGAGCTGATCCAAAAATGATGTGCATGGAGTTTAATGGGGATGTACAAGCAGATGTCCATGCAGAAGATGTTGAATTTGTTGATGCATTTGAAAATTTTGAAAGCAACAAGGTGGGCGTAGAAGATGTCACAGAATCCAAGGAGAGCCAGAGAAAGATGAAAGAAGATGAGAGAAGTGACATTTTCAAAGAAGTTCAAGAGAGGGTTGATGTTTGTGATAAAGAGGGTCAAGAGAAGAAAAACCAGAAAGAACAACAACAATCTGTTTCAACTGGCAAGAAAAATAATGGTGAATACCAGAACCGTCTCTGCTTCTTTAAGTTTGGAATATTACAAATGTCACATGCATGCTTTAGTGATGAAAAGAGACCAAATCTTTATTGGAAACAGGGCTTCATATTGATACTTTTATATTAAGTATATGGAGACACTTTATTATCAAAGCTACTGGTGTCACCAAGCATTCCTAGAACACTCCACTTTTCATGTAGAGATCCTATACCAGACAGGCAGGGTTTTTTATCAGACGGGTGGATCTTTGATGTGACTATCCAAATGTCAGATGTTTAAAAAGTTTTTGTCAGCTCCGGCATATGTTGATCGACCATTTTGGAAAATCCAATCAAATGGGGTGTCCTGATATCAACACCACAATTGTCAACACATTTTATTCAGTATTCTTAAAACTGTGTTGATAGGAAAATGACCTCAACTGTGTGGAAATCAAGTTCCTTGTAGTGATGATCTTACACTTTAAGTATACTTATTAGTCTTTATTAGTAAAACTGGACTTTTTAGATTTAGACTTATCTGTCTGTCTTTCTGTCAAGTTTTCTGGACTTTTTTATGTTGTCTTTCCAGATTTGAGAGTTGATTCTTGTTGTGGAGCGCAAGTTTTAGAAGTCACAGTTCTGGTTTTTGATTTGCCCTGTTTGACAGACTTGCTGCTTTTTGTAGAAAAACACTGTACCTGACTTTTTAAGGCCTGGCTTCATAAACGGATGCCTTATAGTAATCGCTGTCTGTCTGTCTGTCTTTTTGTCCGTCAGCAGAAACATTAACATTGGCCATATTTAATACACTGTCACAGATAGAGCTTTCATATTTGTCATGTGTGTTCCTTATGACAAGACCTTTCCATTGGTACCAAAATTTTTGATAATCTGACCTTGACGGTGACCTTTGACCTGCATTTGAAAAACTTTAACATTGACCATAACTGTTGAACCATAAGAAGTAGGGCTTTCATATTTGGCATGTGTGTTCATTATGACAAGACCATTCTGTTGGTACCAAAATTTTTTATCATGTGGCCTTGACGGTGGGATTTGACCTGCATTTGAAAAACTAACATTGACCATAACTATTGAACCGTAAGAAGTAGGGCTTTCATATTTGGCATGTGTGTTCCTTATGACAAGACCATTCCATTGGTACCAAAATTTTTTATCATGTGGCCTTGACGGTGACATTTGACCTGCATTTGAAAAACGAACATTGACCATAACTATTGAAACGTAAGAAGTTGGGCTTTCATATTTGGCATGCATGTTCCTTATGACACAATCTTTTTTGCACTTGGGGAGAATATTGGTGGCAAGAAAATGATCACATGTGTGGGATTATTTTAAGTATTTAGAAGACAGAGGAGGGACAGATAAAACCATGACTGAATCAACCTTTGTGCAACCATCAGCCCACTTTTGTATATATGAATTAGGGTCAACAAGCTCCCATGAAAACACATCTCGTCCACGTGCATGCCTTTGTGTTTAATGAAGAGAAGGCTTCGACGTCAAGACCAACAAGAATCCTTAGCATTTCATAGTAAACAAGTTATTCAACTATGTATCTCCATAACTAAATCTACAGAAATACACCAGACTATAATGACAAGAAGGAAAACTGAGACCAAGCATCAAAGTTCATTCGATACATACATTAAACAATATGACATTCATATCAGATGTAGGTTTGTAGAGATATTTCACAATGAATGGATATATGCATTGTAGTGCCATGTAAAAGCATTCCTGTCTCTCATATAAGTTTCTCAAATAAACTTAGGTAGGTAGGTCACTTATTTCTTGTTTTAATTCTCTAAAAAGTACTTCAGGAAATTTATATTTTATCGCTTTATATATAATAAAATAACTATATTATAACATTTGAACCAAACCAAGAGACTTTTAATCAAAACCGAACCGAAGAAATCCTAAACCATCCCAGCCCTAGTGTGGGGTCCTTCTGATTTTGTCAGTTTTCTAGTCTCTCCTATAAACCGGTATAGAAATTTCTAATTGAAATTTTCTGTGGAGCTGAATGTAACAATAAACACATTATGTTCCACTTTTGTCTTGTATGCTTCCTGTAAAATTTTTGGGGATCATATAGTAGTTGTCATGTCTTTCCACCTGTGTGTCTGTTTGTCTGTTGGAGCTCTTATCACTTAAATTGTTAATTAGAATTTCATCATATTTCACAAAAAATGTTCCTTGGGATGGATTTCCGCACTGGGCACACCAGTGTTTTGTCTCTCGTATCAGACAGTATAAACCGAGGTCCTGGGTAACAGTAAGCGTGGCACGTAAAAAATCCTCACTGCTTCAGGTGGGTCCGTTGCAAAGGTAGAGATTCCTATGCAATGCATCAAGCAGATGCCGTCACCATATACCTGAAATAACCGTGGCGTGACGTAAAACAAAAATCAATCAATCAGTCTTTGAGATGGGGACTTTCAGACAAAGGTACGACAAGATCATTTATGAAAGGTAAAGATTACTTGGTATATATCCTTAATATTTTGAGAAAGGCCTCATATCAAAAATGTATTATATTTTTCACATATATTCCTATGGACAAGAACTTTTGGACAGTGATCATTCAAGATCATTTCTGGAAGGTCAAGGTCCCTCAGCACATCTTCATGAAGAATTGGGAAAGACCTCGTATCAGAATTGTATCCCAAAAATATTTGGAAAGGTCTTTATTCCAGCATATCTCATTGACCATTAATTAGAATTTATCCTATTTCACACAAATATTCCTTGGGACAAGGACTTTTCGATAATACTCTCTTAAGGTCACACAATCTTAAATATTAGGAAAGGCCTTAATTTGAGAAATTAACAATATTTAATGATAATTCTGTAGATGAATTGGCATTGGTTTTATGCAGTTCTTGAAGTGTCCATCAATTTCTGGCCTTTGTAGAAGATGCAAGTACATAGTTGTGCTTGTCGGCAGAGCTGGTGAAAACTTTTTTAGCACTAGACAGGCAGATATTCGAGTTTAAGTCTGAACAAAAACTTGTATGTCAGAAGTACAAATATATTTGTGATGAAGGTGTTCAAGGAATACCTAGTGAATATGGTATCTTTGATAAGATGTAATTCTGCCCTCACAGACTCCAGGCATTTTTTATCCCCTTTATCTAAACGGAGATGGCATAAGAGATAAACAGGTAAGTCATAAGAATATTAAAAAGCAAACTAGGTTTACAATTAACGGAATTTATGTCGATCCCGAAGCCGGTGTGGCCTAGTGGATAAGGTGCTTGGCTCGTGATCGAGAGGTCGCGGGTTCGACTCCCGCCCGGGGCACACCGGTGTTCTGTCTTTCGGATGAGACAGTAAAAACCGAGGTCCCGTGTCACGGTAGGCGTGGCACGTAAAAGATCCCTCACTGCTTCGGGTGGGTCCGTTGCAAAGGTCCAAATTTGTATGCAATGCATCAGGCAGATGCCGTCACCATATACGTGAAATATTCGTGGAGTGACGTAAAACAATAATCAAACAAACAAACAAAATTATGTCGATCCTGGTTTCAAGGTGAAATTGAAAACAAGAGGAGGTTTATGACTACCCTGGGATTATGGAAACCTTTGGAATGGTAGTACATGATAGTTGAAAGGTTTGTTTTGTGAAATTTAGATTCTTGTTCAGAGTCTTTATAGTTGTACCACCCTCAATACAGATGGACATGTCTTACCCTTTTCTGACTCAGCTGGGGTAGATCATCCAAAATGGCTCGACATTTTTTTATGCTCTCCAAAGGGAAAGCATATAATAGCCACTTTGTCGGTTTGTCTGTCTTAATTTAGTTGGAGCATAACACAAAAACTATAAGAGGTCTCAATATGAAACGTCATAGGTAGATCAATCTTCATAAGATGTGCAGTGCTCAAGAAACATAAATGTCTTTTACATAATTTAGGAGTAACTGCTCTGTGTTATTTTTTTTGGCTGGATTGCAAAGCAATTCCTGTCTATAGATTGGTATGTCAGTCCATCCGTCTGTCCATCTGTTCATCAACATTTTGGTTAGTTTTTTCTTGAAGCCAAATCTCAACAACTGAATCAATAGAGGTAGGGCTTTGATGCATAACACATAGGTTTTTTATGACAAGTGCTTTCGGTTGATACCATGACTTTTGACCTTGTTTTGAATTTGCTTTGCAATCCAGCCATACTGTTTTAACGGTTTTTTGTTCATGTTTAAATCTTGTTTGGAGCATAACACAAACACTACAAGAGATATCAATACGATACTTCCTTGCTAGATACATCTCAAAGAGGAGAAGTGCAATGCAGTAGAAGTGCAACTCTCTTTTGCATAATGTAGGAGTTGTATAATTTAGGAGTTAATGTCCTTTGCTTTTTTTCATATTTTATTAGAAGTATTACATATAGATATAAAAATACGAAAAAATAAGAGCCCTTTTGGAGTTTCTGTTTATTCAGGGAATCTTCATCAGTTCTAACACTTCTCTTGTTTGGACATTTTGTCAACATAAGGCTTCATCTTTCACCTGATTGTTGCACAAGAGACAGACCTCAACAGCAACTTTAGAGTGCACTTAGTATATTATGACAACATTTTGACAGTCATGATCGTAGAAGGATAAAGCAACATGAAAGTCCATTCAAAAAAGATGTGAAAATGTAAACTAAATTTGTTATTTATTAAGATTGGCACTTGTGACATTATAATCTGTTCACCTTTACCCTTAATCATACCTATAAACTAAATTACACTGAGTATAGAACTTTTGCACACTACCTTAGATAGCAGTTTCAATTAACATTAAGGGGTAGGCGTAGTGTAGTGGTTAAGCGTTTGGCTTGCAGTGCCGACGATCCAGGTTCAATTCCTGGGTTGTGCCACTAAGTTAAAGAGATTGGTAACTCCTGCTTTCATGTCGCGATATAACTGAAATATTGTTGAAAGGGACGTAAAACACCAATCAACCAACTAACCAATCAATTAACATTAATATTTTGACCTTCCTTTGGACTTGATTTAAATTATGCTGCATTATTTTTTACTCTAAAGTCAAAACACTTAACTTTATACTCCCAGATGCTGAGAAGGATAGATTTGAGCCCCTACAGCAAGAAGAGGGGGAGCATTATTTGGCATTTGTACATCGTAAGACAGCAGCTGGGCAACTCATTTATCCGAAGAAGATGATATATAAACTTGGATATCTCAACGATGTCAAAACCCCCCAACTAGAGGAAGTCCTGAAGGCACAGTATAAAATTGCTGTAGAAAAAAGGGTAAAAGTGCTATGTTGATTGCTTTCTACATTTGTCTCTAACCAAATCTTTGTCCCACTGGCCACCCATCTGTCAGTCATTCCTTCACAAGTTTCTCGATGATAACACAAGTACTGTATATCATATTTAAATCTTGTTTCATTGTACACCAAAAAATCTTGTTTCATTGTACACCAGAAAAACTTCTCAATTCAAATGGTAAGTACTTTCATTTCAACTTTAATGTTCAGACTGTCCTTTTCTACTGCTCTTCTAGTATCCGTTCTTGCAACATATGCAGTGCATTTTATTAATTCTGATGCTTTCTTGTCATTTTTGACCGCATTGCAAATCAAGTCTGGTCTATAAATGGCAAAATCTGTTTTGTCCATCAGTCCTACGTCAGCAGTTTGTCTTTAGCTCAATTTCTTGCATACCATTAATAAGACTTGGTAGGTTTGTAGACATTCACAAATTTTTCCAGACTGCTACATAATCTAGTGTCCTTGACCTTGATGTTTGACCTTGATTTCAAGTTTCAGTGAACACCGGCTGATTTTGTGTTTAGCTTGATTTCTTGCATACCATTAATGATACCTAGGTAGGTTTGTAGACATTTATGAGTTCTTCCTGATTGCTGCCAAATTTTGTGACCTTGACTTTGGTGATTGACCTTTATGTCACTCTTTAGTGAATACCGACTGATATTTCGTTAAGCTTGATTTCTTGCATACCATTGATACCTATATCATACTTAGTAGGCTTAAAGACAATGACTTTTTCTGCCCGACATGAAATTTGGTGACCTTGACAAGATTTTTTGGGGTCAGCTCTGAATGGTTTTTGCATTGCGATCTGGTCATGCCATCTTTAATGATTTTTTTATTTTATAAGATGTTATTTTCAAACTTATAATCGATTATTGTTAATTAGTTTGGCAACGAAAGTAATTTCTGTTATAACTGTGCATAAATTTCTCACTACTGTTCCATAAAGCAGTATTACAGAACAAGTTTGTGTTTCTTGAAATTCTGTCTATTTCGAAGTTATTATTCTTTCCATAATTCTTTTACGTTGTGAGGCATTAGTCATATTGTTTGCTACTAGTACTTGCACATAATGGGAAAAATGTTATCCAGCAATTATGGTATGACCTACTTTATATATTATTCTCAGTAATGTATTTACAGTATCAGCCTCTTTCAAATGTATGCATTGTAAAATTTGTTGGGATGGTAGGGGACATAATCAGTGCTCTAGAATTACGCTCTCGCGTCACCCTCCATGAGTTGTTTTAGTGATTGGGAGAGTAGCTGTACATGTGCATCTTTCATGCTTGGGAAAGTTATTGTCTAATCATTGAATACATGTATCTTAAGCAATATCATGTATCAGAATGACCTATTTAGATCTTTTTTAACCATAGATTCAAACTCACTTAAAGCACATACAATTATTGTATGAGATTGCGAATGAAAGTTAACAGTTTAGACGATTATATTGCCATTAAATGTTCATAGACTATTTTTTCTTCCAACAAAAATTATATCCTTGCTATGACCGTCCATTTAGATGTGATAGCTAAACTTTCTGCAAGTAAGGGGAGGAAGTTAATTGACCGCGAAGTGTAACTGTCCTAAGTGACTGATTCCAGCTGTCAGTAAATAGATAATACTCTTTGATATAAGAGAATAAAACCCATGAATATTGATAGGGGTACCAATTTGGAAGCAAAAGAAAGTGATTGTATAAAAGGTAAATTTCACATCTCTATAGCACTGTTATTGTATTCTCAGGCTTTTCAAAACGAGATAATGCTTAAACCAGGCCCCTGCATCAAATTGACGATGTATGCTACAAGTAAGAGTTGTTGGAACATATTGTCATTCTAATAAATAACGTCAACAGGTATTGTTAATGTCCAAAGATGATGGCTTCCAATGTTACATAACAGGGCTATCATGATTGCTGTTTTTCTTTTTAGTTCACCTGAGCCAAAGGCTCAAGTGAGCTATTGTGATCAATCGTAGTCCATCGTTCGTCCGTCTGGCAACACCACAGGCAAAAGTAGGTCACAGAGAGTACCCTTTTTTAACAAACTTCTTCAGGCCGGTGGCTTACATAGACAAACCGAATGCATAGGAGTGATCTAGAGAGATGTGTAAAGAAGTGTTATCATTTGTGGTTCTGTTCTGAAATCAAATTTTTGACGTTTTTCGACATTTTTTTGGACTTGGTACTTTCAGTGCAGAAAAGCGTCATGGTTTTCAGTTAATTGACAATGATGATTTCTTATGGACTATTTTGATCATAATTATGGTAAGGAATATTATTGTGAAAGAATATTGTCAAGATCTCAATTTTTTGGACTTATTATGAATTTTTTAAGACTTCCAAAAGGGGGGGGGGGGGTTATGTTTGGCCATTTAGTCACATTTTCAACTTTTTTTGCATAACTGTTTGAAGGCTTTTAATAAATCTTGGTAGAAATAAATCACTTATGATCCCCTTCAAATTCTGTCGTTTTCGTCCAGACCTCTTTACAGGTGGTGCCACTACAGTCAAAAGTAGGTAACAAAAGAGTACCCTTCTTTGACAATCTTCTTCTTTATACTGGCTGTATACAGAGACAAACAGAATGCATAGAAATGATCTAGAGGGATCTTCGAAGAAGTCTTGTCATTCTGGTTCCCTTCCAAAATCAAATTTTCGAAATTTTTTCGGACTTGGTGATTTCAATGCAGAAAAGTGTCATATACTTCCTATTTAATTGATAATGATGATTTCTTATGGAATATTTTAATCATAATTATGGTAAGGAATATTATTTTGGAAGAATTTTGTCAATATCTCAATTTTTGGATTTCCTATGAATTTTTTCAAACTTCCAAATGAAGGTGTATAGGGACAATTCTTCACATTTTTAACCTTCTGCTGTTATACCACTTGGAAGATTTTAATCAAACATGGTATACATGAAGTACTAAAGGTCCTCTATCAATTTTGTAGAAATTGTACATTTCATCAAAATTGGTCAACAGATAGTGCCGCCATATCTAAAAAATAGGTCTCACAGTGGTACATATACCACTTGTTGATTAAAATATGGAGAGTAGTGGTTCAAATCCAGCTGTAGTCAACATTTTATTCATTTCTTTACATATCTGAATAAGCTTTTAGATTTTTCTCAACACTCAACATATGAAATCAGGCCATTTTATGTTGGATCTGGACAGTATTTGAAACAATTGTTGTTCATGACCCAGATGTGAAATCAGTCAACAAAAGGCCCCACCTAAAGAAAATGACTAACTTGTTGCCCTGAATCACATCTTGCAGAGACAAAGCAAATGCTTATATCAAAATCACCTGAATGGATGTTCAAAAAACTGTTGTTGTTTTTTATTCTGGTCTGAATTGAAATTTGACATATTTTCAACATTTGTATTGACTTGGTCACAGTAATGCAAAAATAATTAACTTCTTCCTTCCTGCATGACTGATAATCAGGTGAGCAATATAGGCCCGCTTAGGCCTCTTGTTTCAGATCTAACTGCTGTTGGTTCTGTGAATTAATTGTTGGGTTTTCTTGTAGTATACAGACTGGATCAAGGATTGTCGTTACCATGGAGAGATTCTTTTCTCTAAGAGATGGCTAGATGAGTAAGTCCTCAAAGAGAGTCTCACTCAAATTATTTTTAAATAAAAAAAATAAACATATCATTGGCATACAATGAAATGACTATTGATAATCAAACAGGAGCAAGATACAGTGCCTTCCACTTAATTGAATATTGCATTATTGAATATTTCTTTTTATTGAATAAGATGCTGAAATCCAAAACCATTTTTGATCTAATCTATTGAAAATCCGCCACTTATTACATATAGAATAAGTGTCTTATTTTGTGTTTTCATGCAGGAATAAAGTACAATGGCTGATGCATTTATTAGATATGATGCGTGTTAGTTATAAATTGAAAGAAACAGCCGGTGTCCCATGACAACGTAACGTTTATCCAGAATGACATACTTTCGTCAAATGTCAAGCACTTTAGCGCAAAATAGGACTTTAATGACGTCACACAAGGTTGGAAATGTCGAACATTTCATTATGACGTCATTAGCATAACAATCAAAAGTCTGCCAAACATCGCTTTCTGTGTTGAAATGTGGGTCAAATATGGGGCATTATGACGTCACCGATCAATGTACTTTAAACAGAAATAAAATACATAGGTCTTGAAAGCTTTATCTCAATCAATTACAGTGGTTGTGCATATATACTAGAATAAAGAAGTGACTTCGTTTATTTGAATGCCGCGATTATCCTACCAAGCATACCTTTGTTAAAACTTCACTGTATAACACCCTAGGTCATGTTGTTTACTAGGGAGCGAGCGACCGATTGATTATAGATAAATGGTTTCACACCTGTCAGGTTGTTGACCAAATAACTCATTAATTGTCTAATAGGCTGTGGCGGTAGAGATGAAAGGTTTAATTAATTACCAATTGCCGAAGTCGGGTCGTATGCAAGATCATCGGAAACACACAAAATGACGCTTGTCAGCCATCAACATTGCATGCGGACTGACCCTACTAGATGCCGCCCACCTACTCAGTAAAGCCTGGCATACCGTCAAGCCCACAACCATCACCAACTGCTTCCGCAAAGTTGGTTTTGCCTCGTTAGACAACGATGCAACCGAACCTGATGATGTCCGGCCGCCAGAGGATGTTGATAGCTAGGCGTTGGATGTCTTCATCACAAACGATGGCAACCTGGAGAGCTTAGCTGCCAGGACTGGCGAGAAAATATATGTGTCATTTCCTGAAGATGACACCCGACTATGCGACGCCAATGACTAAGAGGAAGCTGAAGAAAGACGCCAATAACGTACGGCTAACGTGAATATGCAATGGCCACAAGAAAAGCAAAGCGACGACTTCAGCCTTGTCTATTAGATGGAAAATTGAAATTTCACTCGCTTGAATATACCTTTTAATTTCCCTGTGTTAAAATAAATTGTTGAACCAGTCTTATGTCTTTGATCACCTTGGTTACACGACTGAGATACAATTACATGTATTGCAATAGACAGCGGTTTTATCTTTAGTTCTTTATCTTCAGTTGAGCAGGTGTAATGTAGCTATTTAATAACATTAGGTCACTGTAATTAAAAAGACAGTTTCAAAATTATAAAAAATGTGGTCTGTTGACTTTCATGTAGCTCGAGCAAACAAGAAAGGGATTTAAGAGAGATAACTCTAGTGTATCTATATATAGATACATGTACACCGCATTCGTTCATCACACCGTGTAATTGAATATTCGTTTACTTGAATAATAAAGTCTTGACAGATAGCTTATTCAATTAAGTGGTTTGCACTGTACGATTTGCATTTAATATTTAAGGCTAAAGGCAATGTATATTACTAACAGTTAAAATACAGATATTTTGATTAATGGGAATCTTCTAGATGTATTTTTTTTCCAGAAATATCCCTCCACTTGGTAAAAAGGGAAAACAAAAAGATTGGAAACGAGAAAAGAAAAGGTGAGATATACTTCAGTTCATCTATTGTGAGGTATAACTCTCCAGGGTTACAAGTGCTAAATGAACTGGACATGAATTATTGACAAGTTGTAATGTGTATGGTAACGCAGAGCAGGCTTTCAGTTATGCATCACTACACAATGGTTTATTAGGTCAGGTCAGCAACATACTTTGCTGTTCGGGAACAATTTGAATTAGGTCATAGGTAGACATTTTGTTGTTTCTATATGTCGCTAAACTGGAGAAGCTCAGTAAGTAGCATGTTTGACACAAGGATGATAGGTTGTGGGTTCTGGTACAAGTGGCATGTTTGACACAAGGATGGTAGGTTATAAGTTCTGGTACAAGTGGCATGTTTGACACTAGGATGATAGGTTGTGGGTTCTGGTACAAGTGGCATGTTTGACATAAGGATGATTGGTTGTGGGTTCTGGTACATGTGGCATGTTTGACACAAGGATGATTGGTTGTGGGTTCTGGTACAAGGGGCATGTTTGACACAAGGATGATTGGTTGTGGGTTCTGGTACAAGTGGCATGTTTGACACTAGGATGATAGGTTGTGGGTTCTGGTACATGTGGCATGTTTGACAAGGGGATGATATATTGTGGGTTCTGGTACAAGGGGCCTGTTTGACACAAGGATGATTGGTTGTGGGTTCTGGTACATGTGGCATGTTTGACAAGGGGATGATATATTGTGGGTTCTGGTACAAGGGGCCTGTTTGACACAAGAATGATAGGTTTTGAGTTCAGGTACATGTGGCATGTTTGAAACAAAGATGAAAGGTTTCAAGTTCTTGTCCAAATGTTGATTTGTTAGTTTCATGTCATTTTGCCAAGAAAATCTGAGGCCAGTATCAAGTTAATGAACCTATCAGAAAAGACATTCATATCACTGAATCTAAAAAAGGATATGGTTTACTTACCATTATTCCTAGCTGCAAGTTGTGGCCCTATATGAATGATAAGGCCACAATTCCTTACTATGCAATCTATAGTCTCAAAGCTCCACACATATTTTTCCCCAACTTGGATCGCATTTGCCGGTTTGTTTATATGCAGTCAGAATCATTTCAACGTTTGGGTAAATGCATCTCAGTAGCAGAATCAAACATGTGGATGATTCAGTCTACATGTAAACAAACGGGCAAATTTGACACAAGTTGGGGAAAAATGTGTATGGAGCCTTCAGACTACAGATTGTGGGTAAGTTATTATTGCCAATAGTTTGTTTAATGTTCATATATGTTAGATATTTGCTCCATTTGATGCCGAAATGCGTAGAATCATGCCGGCCATTCCGTTTATCAAAATTACAAGTTTATGCAACGTAAGGAATTGTGGCCTTATCTTGCATATAGGGCCATGGCTTGTGGCAACATTATTCCCCAAATTTGCTTAAGTTTAAAAACCCATCAGAAACATTTTCAAACTCATCAGATGATACTTCTATGTGTAAATGTAGTCAAAGCATGTATTCAGTGTCAAGCTTTGACATCTCCTTTAGTAAAATATTCCGTCTTAAACCTCTTGAAAATGAGCATCTTTGGTATAATCTACTTAAAATTGGAGCATATTCTTAAATTTCAATTGTAAATGCATACATTACCCATGGTTTGATTTTTATACGCCCATCTTTGACTGGACGTATTATTGTATGGCGTCCATCTGTCTGACCTTGCAGGTAGGGTACAGACCAAACTGTTAGGGCCAAGACTGTCAAACTTGGTACAGTTACTCTTTATGCCAAGACAAAGACACCTATTGTTTTTCAAGGTTGGAGGTCAAAGGTCAAGTTCATAGTACTACTTGGTAGGAAACCCTTGTAAACGGGATATAGATCATACTGTTTGGGCTAAGACTTTCAAACTTGATACAGTTACTTCTTATGCCAAGTGAAAGAAGCCTATTGTTTTTCAAGGTGAGAGGTCAAAGTTTAAGGTCATGGTACTACTTGGTAGGAAAGACTTGTAGGCAGGATATAGATCATACCTTTGGGGCTAAGACTGTCAAACCTGGTACACTTACTCCTCATGCCAAGTGAAAGACACCTATCATTTTCAATGTCAGAGGTCAAAGGTGTACTACTTGACAGATCCTTGTACAGATGGGTGCATTCCTAACATAACAAACATGTTAATGCGAAAAGCGGTCTGCATTAGCACATAACTGGACGTGCGTGTGCTCCTCGCGTTAATGCGGGTGGGAATTCGTGTTAACGCAATTTATTCCTGCGTGTGCTTGCTATTTTTGAGTCGGCTTCGGTGAAGCCGCACTCATTGCAATCACTTCCTTTTCAGGGGTTATAACTTTCACTACTGATGTAGAGCTTACTACGCCGCTGAAAAATAAAGCGCCGCAAAATTACTGATGTTGTCTGAAAAATTCTTGATCAGCACAATGTACCTTTAGCTCAGTTTATTTAAGCTAAACATAAACTAGTTTCAATAACTCGAAAAAGGAGTTGCAATAATGTTTCCAAATTTCGCGTAATAATATGTAGTTGTGACTACTTTACGATGTGTTTACCACCGACACCGTCGGATGTACTCGATTGTGTAATTCTCCGGACAAAGCATTTGTCTTGATCTTGTATCGCTTGTTTTTATCGAGATATTTCAATTAAAGTTTTCCCCAACATGTTCTGGAACTTTAGTTCTTTTTCACATATATGACAAATTTAAAGATCGATCTTCCCGCGTTTCCTCTGATAATGAAAATGCAATATAAATATTTAGGTAAATGTTGTATGTTTCTATATATAAATGTTGTTAAAACATTATGAGAATCGTGAATAAGATGGTCATTTAATGTCCCACTTGAAGGAATGTCGTTCCTTGGCCCAGCTTTGACTTGTGACAACAATGCAGTAAAACTTGTTGCCATGAAGTTGTCGATTGCACGTTCTTTTCGGATACAAGCAATTGCAAACTCTTTGCCGTAAGATAATATGAAGAGAGCAAATTTTATTAGCATTTTGTACATAGGTATAATGACGATGTAGTTGCAACAAAGACCTAATTTTTGCCCCCCCCATTTTCCTGAAATCCTGAATCCGCCACTAAAATGGTAAAATGACTTTTGAGTCCTTTGATTTATAATATATGAATATAATAATTATCATCATCATTTTTATCTTTGTTAATTTTTATTTTATTATTATTATTATCATTATTATTATTATTATTATTTTCCCAAAATAAGGCCAAAGTTTTTTTATTAATTGGTTTACGGATTTTTTCCCAAAAAATGTCCATTGGGTGGTCGAAAAATAAAAATAAATATAATTTGGCTTTTCAAATTATTTTTTTTGATATTGAAAAAATGTCTGTTGGGTGGATTGAAAATAAAAGCAATTGAAAAATATCCTAAAGAAATCAACAGACGACAAACCTGACAAGTTCTAATAATAGTATACCAGTGACAGACATTCAACAAATAAAGAAGTTAATTTAATTTGTTCATTCTGTTTATTTTCTGGATACATTCAATTTCATTGCATTCCGGACTGCTGGTCTTCTGCCCCTTGCCTTGCAGCTATGACATAATGGCCTAACAATACTATACAGCTTGTTCATATCCACCATTGTTTGGTCACTGCTGTCGAGTATATCTAGATCCCCACAGAAAAAACAAACAGGTGAAAATTTGACTGTTATCCCTGCAAGAAATGAGAGCTTAGAATAAAAATTTTAACAAAGTTAATCTGGATATAGAAGTTGTTTTTATCAATGGTGTTCCCATAAATCTTTTTGTATAAAATGAGTGAAAAATAATTATGCAAAATGCTTAAATACAGTCAAGTTCCTCGTTTAGTGGCATTGTTCCACATCGCTACTCAATATAAATTACATGTATTTTAAACCTTCAAGGAGGTGTATAGAGATATGGGGCATTGAGTGAACACATTCATATTGGAAGGAGTGGTAAAATGAGCAGATGTTGGCCAATAATAGCTCCTACATGACATGTTTTACAGAAATTGTGGTACAACATACCAGCATAGTATGTGGTTTCCATGTCAGTGGCACACTCCAAACCCTCCTTCACCACCACAATTCCATAATTCCTGTGTCCAGGTGGAAACAGGGTGGAACCACATGTATAGTATAGTTGGTCCTGGGCCTCCTCAATATCGGTATTCTGTTGCCTTGTCAGCCGCTCCTTACAATAAATTACTCTCCGCTTTCCACACTGGGAGCAACAAATAAAACTGCGAACCTTGGCTGAAAGTGAGAAAAACATTCTTTTCACTACAATAGCTGTAAACGGGATTATCATGTACATGTACAATATAATTATGAATTCATTGCCATAATGTACTATCATAAATAGGTCTCTTGCTTTATTTGCATTTTAGATATCATATTAACAAAGAGAAAATCAGACATGTTTTTTGTCTTAACCTCCAATTAATGTTCCTTTGTTCATCTTATCGTCCTTGGTCAATGTTCCTTTAGCATTCAGGCCAGGGCGATCGTTGTCTGTGGTATCCTTGCCAATCATGGACTCCAAGGGAAGGTAGTCCCCATTGTCACCTTTAGTGGGGTCTGGCAGCCAATTCAAAGGGACATCAGATCTCTTTGGATTCATCATACAATACCAGCATCCATTGTCTTCACATTTCCGGATCTGGAAGAATAGAATCAATACTTTCTTTAATATAAAACATCTTTGTATAATGAAGCAGAAAGAGAGAAAGAGATAATGTCATGACCTCAAATATTGATCTCATGTTCTCAAATACTGGTACATTATACCTTTATGAGAAGATAATGGTTCTACAATGTACTTAAGTATGAAAAAAGAACAATGTTCTAGATGCAAGGCATGATTTTGGATGTGCAAAGACATCAAATATACATAGACAGGGTTGCTAACACTCTGAATAAATACAATTCCCTTATTTATCGCTGATTTTTTGCTGACCAAATTATGTTTTTGACTTCCCAAAACCACCTCCCCTTCAGCTGTTCAATCCTCCAATTTCATTTTCTTGTGTTTTAAAAAGTGCCTATAACTATATTGAATTTGTTTTCGATATCATAGATGTAATACATAACACAACAACAAAAATAAAGGTTTTATAGGTTTCTTAAAGAGGTCTCATTGTTAAACGTTGAGTTTACTTACTTACATTTCATACTAAGAGACTGCCAATGTCACAAAATTTTCAAATAATAAATTCTTCAACTTCTGAAATAATTTTCATGGATTTTCATTTTTTCAATTCTAAAATTCCCTGACCTTGTGAACGAAACCGATTTCCCTAACTTTACAAGACTGCTGGCAACCTCAATATAAAATGGTATTTGATGGTCCTACCTGATAGGAGTAATGTCTCGATCTACAATGCCTCTCGATGAAATCTTGCAGTTTAGGAGGAGCATCTTTCATGGTCTTCGCAAGATGTACATCAATATCCTCCGGCTGGTCTTTAAAAATGCCCAATACTTTTACAATGTTCTCTATCTCTTCATCTGTCCCAGCATCATGAACAACAACATGTCTTTCATGCAATTTGAGCTTACTCAATCTTAACTTCAAAGAAGCTATTGTGGGCTCAAGGGATTCTACAAGGGCAGACTTCACATCAGGTTGTTTCTCTGTAATTGCACGCAGCTTTTTAAGACTAGTTGCAGATTTTACTCTGAATTCTATATTTTCATCCATTTACTCCCTTTGAAGGGCAATGTTCTGTAAACCTAAATTAAGTAAGCTCATGCATCGCTCAGCAGGATTATTGTAGCTTTGTGAAGGAGCTGTTCTTGCAGCAACCAACATATCCAATTCAAGTGCAATGAAGGTAGCAATATGAGCTAACTGCACTGACCAAAATGTAGTCCTATGGTCTGGCCCACCATCTGTATAAATGAAGAGAATCGGCTTGCTAAGTGATACTTCATCTGTACTGTTTGAATCTCGTAGAATTTTTATGCTTTCTGTAGCATGACGTATCGCTGACGATGGTGTGAATGCCTTGTCTTTGAGTGTAACATGGATAAGACCACTGTAAAAACTATCATGTTTACATTCTGGTACTTCAACTTCTAACAGAACTGATGGGATTGCTCCATGTATGTGAAAATCGTGGTCAAGGGCAGACAGTCTGGCACCTTCAGGAATCAAAGATTTATTGTGGGCTCTCACACCTGTTGACATTGGGCATCCTGGTTCTCCTATAGGAACGATTGACTTATCATCTAAACAGATTAGGGAAGATTCCGACCTCAAATTTACAGCCATTTCCTTCAGCATGGAAAACATGTTGAATGCATATGCCGAGTCTGGATGTTTCACTCTGGTTAACCTTGGTTGCACAGCATACTTCACCTTGAAGCGTCCAGTGTAGCATACAGCTGACCTTACAAAAACTTAGCCAAGAACGTGAGGGTACTTTAGATCCTGTAGGGAGCTTTTCTTGTATCATACTTATTAAATGGTCAGTACTGATTGCCAATGGCATGTACATTTTGTCAGACTGGCGTCTTTCTTGGACAACAGATACCTCATCCAAGTATGCATCAAGAGCTGACCAAAATGGTTCAAGAGCAGGATCTTTAACTCTCCCATTATTTTTCCTCAGGTCATAGAACAGCCCTGTAGCATCTGCAGACAATATGAACTCTAGTACTCTATTATCTACATCTTTCTCACTACTAGTTTCAGGGGCACTACTGTCGCTGGTCAAAAATCTGTACATATCTCTTAGTATTGCAGGTTTTGGACCACAGTTAGAATACCTGCTAATGAACTCCTTCCTCATAGCTCTTGTACTGTAAGTTGGTAAGTTATCTCTGATGTAAGATATAACACTCAAGTCCCCCTCATCATTTCCTTCCTCAGGAATCCATACAAAATTAAAATTTCCTAAATAATTTCCGAATCTATGAGTATAAAATTGGACAGGATATGGCAATGCCAGTTTTTCTATCCACTGTCTTCTTTCAAACCTATCTTCTGGTTGCAAGTCATATAGAAACAACGGTTCATATGGCTCCAAAGGGGTGATTGCGAGATGAACTGACTCATACCTTTTCTCTACTTTATCTGCTACATTCAGGGTTGTAAGGCTCCAATTATCACTTAACCCTCTCACTTGTTCCATGCTTTCATGATTTGCAGCAGTTCTCTCTTTCTGTTCAGATAGAAAGTCCAAGTACTTTTTCATCCCATCTACCAATTGGTTGCACATTTCTAACAGCCTCTGAGACTCTATACTAAGAAAGTATGGGTTTCCTAGCATGGTGAGTAGACTTGAAATCTGATCTTCAAGTTCTGTCGATATGACCTAAAAGATGTGTACATTATACTTATAGTATTAAAACTAGAATGGTAGCATTCCATGAAATCAGAATGCATGTTTCCTGCAAAACATGGCAACCCTATAAGAAGATCAATTATTAAGCTCAAGTCCATGTGACCTTGACCTTTCAGTAGTGATCATGAAAATTAATGAGCTGCATCCATTCCTGCAAGGAATACACATGTGTAATATGAATGCTATATCAATCATAAAACAAAAGTTTATATTAGGTGAGACACCTAACGTGAGGCAGAGGGACGATGTGATCTGTTAGTGTTGTTATGCTTTGCAGGCAACACAAAAAGTATGTATCTCTGAGTGGTTATTAAGCAGGATGACGTTACAGCATTTGAATCTTTAACAGATATAAGTGATTGATTGATTGGTTTTTTGAAGCATGGCTTCGGCTTTCACTGTCTGTTATCGCCAGAGCGGGGTTCAAATCTCAAACCTATCAATCTGGAAGCGAGTACAATACTACTAGGCCACAGAGCCTTAACAGACAGAAATAGACTTTGCCATAATAATTTAAATATATTAACAACAATACTGGAATTGACAAGGTCCAAAATAATATTACTTGTACATTTGTAAAACGTGAAAATTTGAAACCTTTGGCTCTTTTTTCTTTTGGAACTTCCAGTCGTTGAAGCCTCGGAATTTTGCCCAATCAATGAAATGGATGCTCCTGTTGTGAAATTTGGGGATGTGAGGATCAATGTACCACAGCACTTTCGTCAAAGTCTTGATAACATACACTCCGGTGGTTTCAACCTATGAAAATGTAATTGTGTAATCTCCTCAGATGTAAAATAACATAACGTTATCAAGCAAGTAAAGATAACTTTAGCCATTTTGTAGCCCCTACTATTAATGGAAAGTGAGTCCATATAATAGGTCAGCCGTAACATAACTCTAACTCAAACTGTAACTCCTAACTTGATTTCAAAGACGTTACAGTCAGAAACACAAACAGATGCATACAGAAAGAAATTAAACTACCTGTCAGCTGTCAATAAAGTAACTTTAACAAACTGGGACAAATGAAAATTGTGTTATGCTAATAAGTTTAGGTCAAGGTTTAAAAGTCCTTATAAAACTAAGAGATACATATATATACTGACATAGGATAAATAAAGCTATAGATTTTTCCATAAAAAATGTATATGATATATATTATATACAGTTTATACACAACTCTGAGACAGTTTACCTGGATTGGAGTGAACCCGAAACCTTTTTCCTTGAAAAGGTCCAATATTCCATTGTACAGTTTGTCCTTTGCATTATATTCTGTTCTGTAAAATATGCAAAATGAAAATTGAATAAATTATAAATGTACATGTATCAATATTTCTTAGTAAATTATCTGACATCAAACAACTGCAATATAATTAAAGATGTTGTTCAACAATTACCTATTAAATATATTACGAAAAAAAAACATATATCTTTATATTATAAATTTAAAAGTCTCATATTCTAATATTAGAATTCAATTAGGAGTGCATACATGTGTGAAAGGAGTATATGTGTAATATATGTGTATTAACTACAGTTATACATGTACTTGAACTTCTGATATTGAAGCTAAAATAGTATAGAAATGATAGAAACATATAAAGGAAGGTACATGTGAGTGCTAAGAGAATAATGCAATTCCAATAAGTACATATTACAGATGAATGATTGTGTAATATACACAGATACATGTATAAAGGAATAAAGCAGGCTATATATTTCAAAGAGAAACCACTTCACCGAATTCTATTTAAGCAGATATAATTCGAGATAAATAAGACAGCACAAAGAGTACATTATTACTATATCAGTACATGCATCTACATGTGCACTAAGAAGGACTAGAGAAAAACTTCTACATGAATTAAAATCAATACCTTGAATTGTTGTTTAAAAATTATACTGGAAAGTAAAGAAAACAATAAATAAGTCATGTCAAATCATATAAAGGAGTTTTCTCTGTATTTAGATTTTGAATTTGGAAATGAGTATAAAAACAAATATGAAATGTAAATTTTAATTTCTATTTATAGCCCTAGGCTTTAGCTTGGAGTTTCAAACAAATTATGCATAATTTCAATATGTTCATTCGAGAAATATACTTTTTACTTCTTTCAAAAAAAGAACAATGTTCTATTCATTGCGATAAAAGATTATTTATGAATTCAAGATGATAAAATGCAAACCTTCTCACTGGAAGCCGGTCATACTTTTTTTGAACTTTCATCAAAACATCGAAAGCATTGGGTAATGGTGTTTTTGACTCAGCCTCAGTCCTATTTCCTAAATATATTAAAGACCAAATTATGCATTTGTTTTGTAAAATTGAAAAAGGAAAACACTAAACCCAAAAGCAAAAAATACAGAAGATGTCAAAACAAAAACTATATGTGAAACATGACAGACCAATGACTCTGACTTAAGAAATATTCACTACGAAAAATCACCCCCTTTTCTCTTAGATTAAGCCAAAGATTTTCTAAATAATTCTGGTGAGAAGCGAGTGCGCTACCGACTGTTCTACCTGGCCCCCATATTAGTTTAAAATTGATACATTCAATAGACCCTTTCAATGTTTCTGCATATTCTACCCGCTGAAACGTTGAAAGGGTCTATTTGAAATTAATTTTACATGTATGAATATTAATTATAACTTGGTCACAAGTTGGTGATGTTGATTTCAGAATGAAATGCCTCATGACCAGGTCTGACAAGTCACAAGTAGACCAAAATCAAAAAGTCAAATTGTATACATGTATCTTGGATGACCACAGATGACTAAATTAACCTATATTTACGTCCTGTCCACTGGATCTTCACATGTACATTGAGTGATCGACACTGTACATGTATCATTGATTCGATCATTGTGAGTGTCACTTTCAGTCGTTAGCATATGTCAATCTGTGTCAGCACTATTTAAATGGAAGATATCTGCCGTATGGACATATGTCTGTCTCTAAGATATAAAATCTCACTTATTATTTAAAAAGTCTTCAACTGACATTCATAGAATCATGCATGAATAATGATGAAAATGGAAATGTGCTGGGGTGGGGGAATTTGGAACAACTACACTAAAACATATCCTTCAAAAAAAGGAAACAACTTTGTTTTCAAAAATACTCACCCTTAAACTCAGTGTCAATATAGATATATTTAACACCAAATGATTGAAGCACTTCGGATGGTGTATCTGGTGGCGTTGTTGTGGTGTTAGCGGGAATCGTCTGGTAAGTGTTTGATGCCCTAATTCCTTTTATAGAAAGGTCTGTGTCTAATTGGAGGGCCAATGCAACCCCAATTGTTTGGCCCTCTCTGCATCTCGGGAAGAATGTCTTTCTTTTTTCGATTTCATTTGAATTAACTTCGACTTTAAAGAACGCGATTTCACAGGAGGCCGCCATTTTGGTGTGAAAATTGACGTCAATCGATCCCGACAATTCGAAAAAAAATATTAAATTTTTTGAAATTTTTACGGTCGGGAAAAATATAAATACACATTTCCCATTATTTTTATTTTCGGAAAATGCAAAATTTCGGGTCGGCGGATCCGTAAACCAATCAATTAAAAAACTTTGGCCTAAGAATAAATTTCATTACCGTCAGTGTTTGGATATTGCGTTCGATATTTTTAAAATTCATCCCTTAACTCGTTACAGTTTTATTTATTTCTAAATATTTTACGTACACATTAATATGTTTTTATATTTAAATATACAATGATTATATTAATTTTCCTTCAAATCCTTCTCTATGTACATGTTAATACGAGTTTTCAGTTGTAAGCAAGTGAATGTGGCTGTCAAGCAAGTTCATGCGGCAGTCAAGCCCATTGACACGGTAGTCAGGCGTGTTCATGTGAAACTCTGAGCACACGAGGAAAACAAACTTCATGTTAATGCAACGTTAACATAATGTTATGTTAGGATTGCACCTCACTGTACATGTAGGTAGGATACAGAACAAACTGTTGGAGCTAAGAATGTCAAACTTGGTACACTTACTCCTCATGCCAAAGCAAAGAAGCTATTCTTTTTCAAGGTCAGAGGTCAAATATCAAGGTCGTAGTACTACTTGGTAGGAAACCCTTGTAGGCAGGATACAGATCAAACCTTTGGGGCTAAGACTATCAAACTTGGTACACTTACTCCTCATGCCAAGTGAAATACGCCTATCATTTTCAATGTCAGAGGTATACTTCTTGGTAGATCCTTGTAGGTAGGATAAAGACCAAACTGTTAAGACTGTCAAACTTGGTACACTCCTTATGCCAAAGCAAAGAGGGCTAGAATTTTTCAAGGTCAGAGGTTAAGGTCGAAGGGTTGCCTACTAAGTAGTACTATGACTTTGACCTTTGACCGTTGACCTTAAGTAACAATAGAAGTCTTTGTCTTGGTATAAGGAGTAAAGGTACCAAGTTAGACAGTCTTAGCCCCAACAGTTTGGTCTGTATCCTGCTTACAAAGTCTGAACAGACAGACAGACAACGCCGTACCATGATGAGAAGACCAGGAAAATTTGTTGAGTTATACAAAGTATTTGCTACATGTGGATGTAAAAGAATTATTTGGCGGAGATTATTGATAATATAATGTTAAAATTACAAATGATCATTACACAGTGACACAGTTCTACATTTTGTCCCGCGAAAATGTGTTTGTGTAGGTTTTGTAGATGCAACACACTACAGCTGTTTTTCAGTATTGAATTAAGAGTTCAATTGACGGATAAAAAAATAGAAGTTAACAAGAACAGCAAGCAGATTTCACTCAATTTTATTTGGGAAAAAAGACAGGTCAAATTGGGAAAAATCTTAAATGTTTGCGAAGGCATAAGACCGACATAAATTCTGTGTAGAAAAATAACTGATTTTAATGTCACTAGATTATTAGGTCTTATACAATATAACATTCTCTCACATCCGCGATTTATTTGTAACTTAATGAAGGCCATATGTATAATTTCTACAACGAACATTTTGAGTACAGTATTTGAATTTCTGAATTTTTTTGCCCCTGGATCAATAAATAGGCACACATTGTTTTTAATATAGATACAACATGAGAGTATTTAGGTCAGGTTTTGATTTGGTTACCATTGAACAATTTTTGTCAGAGTTACATCCCTTGATTTTAGAAAATTTTCCATAATTTACAGTTTCCGTTCATTATCTCTGCAATGAGTGCAAATATTGAAATGAAATTTTTCGTATGTAGGTTGATTATGAGGAATAGTTTATCCCTATTGATTCTCAGGTGAAAAGGTCAAAGGTCACCAAGTGCATGTAGTATTTTATACAATTTTACGGTATAGTACCAAAAGGGGGAATATATGTTTTACAAACATCTCCTATTTTGGACATTATTTACTTTGTTATTTTAGACTTATTTCAGGGAATTTCTTAGATCTTCTCCTTTTAGTTTGCTTATAATGCATGGATTAAATGTTTTTTTTTTTTTTTTTTAAAATGTCATTGTAGTATATGTAATTAGAAAGAAATGGATATTTGTCAACTATTAATGGAAAATATCTATTTGAAAGATTATTTGAAAACTTCAGGTCATAGGTTTTTAGCTCACCTGAGCCAAAGGCTCAAGTGAGCTATTGTGATCAATCACCGTCCGTCGTCCGTCGTCCGTCCGTCGTCCGTCGTTAACTTTTCACATTTTCGACTTCTTCTCCAGAACCACTGAACAGAATTTGATGAAACTTGATAAGCATATAGTACTCATGGTCCCCTACAAGTGCTGTTGTTTTTCGTCCGGATTCATCAACAGGTGGCGCCACCACAGGCAAAAGTAGGTCAAAGAGGGTACCCTCCTTTGACAAACTTCTTCTTCAGACCGGGGGCATACAGAGACAAACCGAATGCATAGGAATGATCTAGAGGGATGTGTGAAGAAGTGTTGTTATTTTTGGTTCCGTTCCGAAATCAAATTTTTGACGTTTTTTTGACGTTTTTTTTGTACTTGGTAGTTTTAATGCAGAAAAGAGGTATTTTTTTCTTTTAGTAAACATTGATGCATTAATTTGGTTTAATTTGATCATTTTGATGGTAAGAAATACCACTGCGAAGAAAATGTTTCAATATTTTATGTTTTGGATTTTTTATGAATTTTTTAAGACTTTCAAGAAAAAGGGGGGTGGGATAATTGGTGTAAACATTTCACAATTTGAACTTTTTCTTCGGAACCACTCGCTGGAATTCAATGAAACTTGGCATGCATCAAATACTCAAGGTCCCCGACAAATTTGGTCATCTTTGTCAGGATCCATGAACAGGTGGCACCACCACAGACAAAAGTAGGTCACAGAGGGTACCCTCCTTTGACAAACTTCTTATTCAGATCGGGTGCATACAGCGACAAACCGACTGCATAGGAATGATTTAGAGGCATATGGGAAGAAGTGTTGATATTTTTGGTTCCATTCCGAAATCAAATTTTTGACGTTTTTTCATTTTTATTTTGGACTTTGTTATTTTAATGCATTAAAAGAGTTATTATTTTCTTTTAGTAAACATTGATGCATTCATTTGGTTTCATTTAATCATTTGTATGGTAAGGAATGCTGGTGCGAAGGAATTTTTTCAATATCTCGATTTTTGAATTTTTTATGAATTTTTTAAGACTTCCAATAAAAGGGGGGGGGGGGGGACAATTTTTCATATCTTCAACTTGATCTACAGAACAACTTGAAGGATTGTGATAAAACTGGGTAGGATGCAAGTACTCATAGTCCTTTTCAAAGGTTTTGTTTTTTGTGCGGATCATCCAAATTGGTTAACAGATAATGCCACCATGTCTAAAAGTAGGTCTCACAATGTTACATATACCACTTGGTAATTGAAATATGGAGAGTAGCGGTTCAAATCCAGCTGTGGTCAAAAAATTTTTTTTTTTTTTTTACACATCTTAATAAGTTTTTAGATGTTTCTCAACACTCAACATATGAAATTAGGAATTTTACGTTTAAGACTTTCAAAAAAAGAGGGGGGGGGGAGGGGTTTTGGCCATTTTTCACATTTTCAACTTTTTCTACAAAACTGTTTGAAGGATTTTAATAAATCTTGGTAGAAATAAGTCACTTATGATCCTCTTCAAATTCTGTTGTTTTCGTCCAGACCTCTTTACAGGTGGTGCCACCATAGTCAAGAGTAGGTCACAAAAGAGTTCCCTCGTTTAACAATATTCTTTTTCATACGAGCTGTATACAGAGACAAACAGAATGCATAGAAATGATCTAGAGGGATGAGTGAAGATGTATTGTCATTTTGGTTCCCTTCCAAAATCAAATTTTAGAATTTTTTTCGACATTTCTTTGGACTTGGTGATTCAATGCAGAAGTGTCATATTTCCTAGTTAATTGATAATGATGATTTCTTATGGACTATTGTGATCATAATTATGGTAAGGATTGTTACTTTGAAAGAATTTTGTCAATATCTCAATTTTTGGATTTTCTATGAATTTTTTAAGACTTCCAAATGAGGGTGTATAGGAACGATTCAATCACATTTTTCACTTCTGCTGTTATACCACATGAAAAATTTTAATGAAACATGGAATACATGAAGTACTAAAAGTCCTCTATCAGTTTGGTAAATTTCATCCAGATTGGTTAACAGATAATGCCACCATGTCTAAAATTGCAGTTCTCACAATAGTACATATACCACTTGGTAATTGAAATATGGAGAGTAGCGGTTCAAATCCAGCTGTGGTCAAAATTTTTTTTTCATTTCTTTACACATCTAAATAAGTTTTTAGATGTTTCTCAACACTCAACATATGAAATTAGGCAATTTTAAGTTAGATCTGGACAATATTTGAAACAATTGTTGTTCATGACCCAGACTTGAAATCAGTCAACAAAAGGCCCCACCTAAAGAAAATGACTAACTTGTTGCCCTGAATGACTTCTTGCAGAGACAAAGGAAATGCTTAATATCAAAATCACCTGAATGGATGTGCAAAAAAATGTTGTTTTTTATTCTAGCCTGAAATAAAATTTGACATATTTTCAACATCTGTGTTGACTTAGTCACATTAATGCAAAAATAAATGAATTCTTCCTTCATGCATGACTGATAATCTAGGTACTCAGGTGAGCGATATAGGCCCACTTGGGCCTCTTGTTATTTATTTATTTTATGACATTTTTTTTTCTGATTTTGGTAAAGGCTGTTCCGGCATCCCGAGGAGAAATTCAAACCCAGCTATAGACAAAACATTTTTGTCTCCTGCTTTTTGCGAAAGCATGGGGATATTAATCTCATTCATCTGTACGTCCGTCTGTCACAAAACTATAACCTTGGTCATAACTTTTTAACCGTAAGACTTAGGGCCTTCATATTTGGCATGTCTGTCTCTAAATGCAATACTTTTTTGTTGGTACCAAACTTTTTATCATGTGACCTTGACCGTAACCTTTGACTAACTTCTGTGTAAATTTTTAACAGTAAGATGTAGAAGCCTTCATATTTGGCATGTGTGTCCCTAATTGCAATACCTTTCTGTTGGTACCAGAATTTTTTATCTTGTGACCTTGACCATGACCTTTTCCTACTTTAATGTAACCTCTCAACGGTAAGACGTAGGGCCTTCATATTTTGCATGTGTGTCTCTAGACATGCACAACTATGAAAGTATGTCACTGCACCTTTCTTGATAGAATCCCAAAAGCAGGGGACCACAATTCTCAGAATTTGCTTGTATTAATTCATTTTACACCAAAACAGGTTTTTAAAAAATCATTAAAAAGAAAAGGAAAAAAGAATTCTGACTTAATCTGTTATTTGTGAATAAGCAAATTGTTGTCAGGTGAGCAATGATGTCCAACTAGGGCCTGTTGTTTGTGAATAAGCAAATTGTTGTCAGGTGAGTGAATGGTCATAAGGATGAGGATTTTACTATAACAGAATGTCATAGTCATAATTTGTTCACAACTACATGTGGGTGAGTGTACACTATAAACACAAAATAATTTGTTGGGTAATCAATATTATTAGCTGTATATGGATGTAATAGAGCTGGTCTTTTGAAATCTAGATATGATGTGGAAGTCTGATCATTTAGAAGGGGTATAACCATTATTCCTTGATATGATGTGGAAGTCTCATCATTTAGAAGGGGTATAACCATTATTCCTTGATATGATGTGGAAGTGTGATCATTTAGAAGGGGTATAACCATTATTCCTTGATATGATGTGGGAGTCTGATCATTTAGAAGAGGTATAACCATTATTCCTTGATATGATGTGGAAGTCTGATCATTTAGAAGGGGTATAACCATTATTCCTTGATATGATGTGGAAGTCTGATCATTTAGAAGGGGTATAACCATTATTCCTTGATATGATGTGGAAGTCTGATCATTTAGAAAGGGTATAACCATTATTCCTTGATATGATGTGGAAGGCTCATCATTTAGAAGGGGTATAACCATTATTCCTTGATATGATGTGGAAGTCTCATCATTTAGAAGGGGTATAACCATTATTCCTTGATATGATGTGGAAGTCTGATCATTTAGAAGGGGTATAACCATTATTCCTTTGCAGTGTTGGGAAAATAATTCCATGTTTTTATGGATACTATGATTCATACTTTTTGACCTCATTTATACTTCATTAATTTACACTTTTGACCTCATTTATGTATAGAATAAGTGTCTTATTTTGTGTTTTCATGCAGGAATAAAGTACAATGGACTTGCATTATATCTCTCATAAATGCATCAGCCATTGTACTTTATTCCTGCATGAAAACACAAAATAAGACACTTATTCTATGTATATATATATATATATATATATATATATATATATATATATATATATATAACGCTTTTTAATGCCAAAATATCATACTGGAAACTTCCATTTCCTATTTATAAACTGCATCATTAAATCATCCCGGAGGGAAGTTATAAATTGAAAGAAGGTGTCCCATGACAACATAGCGTTTATCCATAATGACATACTTTCAAGCACTTTAGCACAAAATATGACTTTAATGACGTCATGCAAGGTTGGAAATGTCGAACCTTTCACTATGACGTCCTAAGCTTAACAATCAAGAGTCTGCCAAACATCACTTTCTGTGTTGAAAAGTGGGTCAAATATGGGGTGTTATGACGTCACTGATCATTGTACTTTATACAGAAATAAAATACATAGGTCTTAAAAGCTTTATCTCGGGCAATTACAGTGGTTGTGCATATGTACTTGAATAATTCACACTTTTAAACTCATACTCGAGTATATCAAACCTTTGACCTCATTTATACTCAATTTGACCTTATTTATAATTAAGTGATTCACACTTTTGACCTCATATATACTCAAGTCATTAGTGATCTGTATGACCTGTCTTTTTAGTTTTCCAGTTTTGGCTGTAAATGCTGGATGATAAAAATCAAGTTTACTGAGAAAATCATGTGATCTGCATGAATTTTGTATTACTGTTTTATTTTGTTGTAGGAGTTCTCGGACAACAGAATGGACAAGTGCCCATGGTGAGATGTGTCAGGATTTCCGATTGGAAAAGGATCCATCCATTCCTGTTCTGAGAGAAAATGCAGCATCCAAAGGAAATTCAGATGATGTTACAGACAGACTGAAAAATGATGAAAAAAATGAGGAAGCATTACCTGTAACAGATTATGTTGAAGATGTCACCAGAACTGTCACCATCAAAGAAGATGTATCAAAGACTACAAAGAGTGTCTCGGACATTGCTCATAAAGGGAAAACTTGTGATCCAAATATTGCTGTAAAGAGTATGGAAGGATTAAACAATACAGGGAAGGCTGACACCAAGCAAGTAAACAGTGACAAAGAGGAGATAGGTAATGTAAAAGATTTGGCCACATTTGGAAGAAAAGAGTTGAAGATTCCAGGAGAGGATGACACTGAGAAAATCCAGAAGAGCAAGATGTCAGATAAAACAAAACTTCAGAAGGAAAAAGTGGTTATTCAGGAAGATAAAGTAGAAAAAAACCAAGTCACAGACAGGAAAGAAAAACATGTAGAAGATGTAAAATGTCTTCAGAATGATGATGAAAATAGAAAAAAAGACATTGATGATAAATTGAGAGAGGTGAAAGTCAGTGACAGATCTGAAGAAAATGGTAGTTTTAAATCTGAAGAGAAAGCCATTTACAAATCTAAAGAGGAAGGTTTGAATAAATCAGATAAGAGAGATGGTGACAATTATAAAGATGAAATAAGTGATGAAAAATCTGAAGAGGAAGGTAATGGCAATTCTAAAGATGGTGATAGTAAGGAAGAAAATATTGAAGATAATGAACGTATTGAAAGAGAGGAAAAAGAAAGGGCTGAACAAAATCAAATATATGAAAACAATTTATGGGATCAGGCCACTGATGGATGGATCAAAGCTACACGCAAAGGAAAGAAAAGCAGAGAACATAGAGTGAGTGGGAGGGAAGGAAATGAAGATGACGTGTTACATCCTGTGACTACAGTTGAAAATATAATTTCCAACAAAGACAGCATACTCTTGGAATCTAAGGAGAAAGTGCATGTAACTAAATATGCAGGAGCCGACGAATTGAAGAGTTTAGATCCCAAAATAGATACAGAAGACGTTGAAGCCGTTCATACTCGGGAAATGGATGCATCGTGTGCAGGAAGTACTCCCAGAACTTTTGAATCCAGACTTGCAGGTCAGTTAGGCTCTCCCAGTTCTTATGCATTTGCAGTAAGTGGTAGTGATGGTCCATGTGAAAGCAAAAGACAACTGGAGATGAGAAATGCTGGAAAATACACATTGAAAGAGGATGAGCAGTTCACAATTGGGAAAATGAATGGAAAAAATGGCAGAAATGGGATAGATTGTAACGGAGAGAAGCAACTGTCTCATTCAGGACAAAGTAGTGAACGAGTAAAGATGTCTTCTGATGGAAAAGGTACTGAAGAAACTTGGTTGGATTACAGTGATAACAAAGACACCACAAATAGCTTGAATGAGAGAGATTCTAGAAGTGGTGATTTATCCAGTATAACTTGGAATGGTGATAATACAAGTGACTTGCTGCAGGTAGAATCTGTAAAGGAAATTGTCCAGCCTTCACAGACCCTTACAGTAGAGGATAGTGCTATTGTTTCAGCAGGAGGGGAAGGGTATGTGGAGAAATTGAAGCAAAGTTGTGATAATACGAACCAGGAAGTTTTGTGTTTTACTACATCTGGAACCAATCCTGCAGAGGACCATCTCCCAAACACTGTTGGAGCAGGAAGTCCCCAGGAATATATATCTCTTTTGCAACATGTGCTCCCAAATGTAACGTCACTTTCAGAAATGAAGCTTGACACAATCCCTTCAGAACAGTCTGACACTGCTCCTGACTTTATCAAGACTGATTCCAGGTTGTCTAGACAGGAAATGCAGGGGAGTGTGGATGTTAGTGAATTGTCGTTGGCTGAGAATGTGGTGATTGATGAAGAGGGGATCATGTTGGACGAGGCGCCAGTACAACATGATGTAGATAACATCAGTTGTAGCCTTAGAGATGAGACCCTTTTATCACCAGGAATAATCTGCACATCAGAAATGCACAATTATGGACAACAGAGGCCTGCTGTGGGAAGAGGAAAAGAAAAGGAGGAAGTTGTTGATGAAAAGAAGAAAGCATATCCCTCTGTCCAAGGAAGGAATAAAGAAACACATTCTTTGTCTACTAAAACCAAATCAATGGGTTCACAGGGAAAACCAGGTGGTTCTTTTGAAAATAAATTTGGTCAGAAAAAATCTGGTACTTCTGTTGATAAAGAATCAAGTAGAAATCTTGAAACGAAGGAGAGAAAATCTTCCCAGAAGGCAAGTTCAAAGGTTACAAAGGAAAAAGAAGTGCAGGAAGATCAGATTGGATCAAGAGTGAGAAATCGCAGTAGTGGGTCAAGGACAGATATTGGTACAAAATCATTCCACTCTAAAGACAGATACAGAGAGAAAAGTGAAAAAAGTGCTAGTCCTCTGTCCAACATACGAGTTGAAACAGTCAAAATGTCTCAAACAAAGTCCCTAACATCACCAAAGACTAAAGTAAAAGACAGATTTGAGAAACATTCAGTGGACAGTTGCAAGAAAGCGTTAAAAGAGGGAAATAAAGACAGTAAAAGAGCAAATGATGCTTCATCAGTAAATATTGATAACAGAAACTCGGTAGAAGACTTGGGTAAGAAAGAGGATGTCATAAACGTTAAGAGAAACAGAGACAGCAAAAGTGTGGTACATGATGTGGGGAGAAATGCAGACGGCACAAGTGCAATTGACATAAAAGACAGTAAAGGATATAGAGGCAGTAAATGTGAGGCAAGTGATGTTAAGGAAAATAAGGACGGTAAATGCAAAGTAGATGATACCAAGAGAAGTAAGGCCAATAGAAGTACACTAGCCGATGTCAAAAGCCTGAGATGTGGAGCAGATGTTAAGGGAAGTGATAACATTGATGGAAGTAAGAAAGGAAGTAAAGTTGACGACAGTATCAAAGAAGATGACAGAAGTACAGTGGTTGATGTCGAGGAAAATTTAGACAGCAGGAAAGCACTGGATGATGTCAAGGGAAGTAAAAGTGTAGCAGCTGATGTAAAGGGAAGTAAGAGAACAGCAGGTGAAGTAAAAGGATGTAAAAGTAAAGCATGTGATGTCAAGGAAAGTGAAAGTGTGCTAGGTGATGTTATGGGAAGTAAAAGTACAGCAGGTGGTATCTCTGAAAGTAAAAGTACAGCAAGTGGTATCTCTGAAAGTAAAAGAGCAGCAAGTGAAGTCAAGGGAGGTAAAAATACAACAGCTGATGCCAAGGGAAGGAAACACATTGAAGGAAGTAAGGAAAGAACTGCAGTAAATAGTTGTATCAAGGAAAATGATAAAACTACAGAAGGTGAAGTCAAGGGAAATAAGGACAGCAAAAATGCACCAGAGAATGTTGAGAGAAATAAAGGAGATGGAATTGAGGGACATACGGACAACAAAAGTACAGCAAATGATGTTACGGGAAAACAAAATACAGCAAAAAGTGTCAAGGGAAGCAGAAGTACAGCAAATGACAGTAATAAATTTGAAAGTACAGCCACTGAGATTAGGGATTGCCAAAGAGGTGCAGGGCAAGTAGTAGGGAATAAAGACAACAAAAGTGCAGCAAGTGAAATCAAGGGAATTAAAAGTGCAGTAGGTGATGTAAAGGGATGCAATACAGTGAAAGACACATTGAAAGAGATGATGTTAGGTGATGGAGATTTAAAAACAAAGAAAGAAAATTTTAAAGACAAATCTGATAACTGCACTGCAAAGGTACCAAAGGAACGAACGAGTATCAAAGAATGTTTTGTACGTCTTGAGATGATGAATAATAAAAGTGAGAACTTAACTGTGAAGAGTGAAACAGAAAGGAAAGATGAAATGAGTAATACAGAAACAGCTGAGAAAAAGCTTCCTGAATTTCCTCTAGTACTAGATTCAAAATTGGATCGAAAAAATCAGGAAACTCCTCTTAATGTATCTAGTCTGACAGAGTTGATAAATCCAGTTCATACAGGCAGCACTATGTCTCATTGTCAGAGAGGAAAATTTGGCAGATTTGGTAGGAAGAAGTCAGTATCAGAATCTGAACTAGATACTCTTTTACAGAAAGTTAGACGCAAGAGTATGGATGTATCTGTGAGAAGAGAGTCATTGTCAGCATCATTTGGTAAAAGTCTGAAAGATCTTAAGCATCATCCTTACATCATGAAGATGTGTGAGGCATCGGGGCTGCATAAACGTCGAGGGAGCTTACTCTACACGTTGGAACAGGATGCACAGCTTAACCTGTATGATGTCAAAACTGCCAAAGACCTCGCTACAAAGCGAAAAAGTATGGAGAAAAAACTAGAAAAGACCATAGATGTACGTAATATTCAGGAATGTTCCAGTCAGTATGAATTGGGGATAAAGAAAGAGCAGCGGGTCCCAGAGGTTGCTGATGTTTCTTGTCCTCATCAAGCTACAGTATCAGTCCAATCCAAGGAAATATCTTCTACTACTGAGACACCCAGTAATAAAATGAAAGATGTAAACTCAAATGATCTAGAGAGCAAAGCTGTCTGTGGGATGGATGAATTATTAAGATCCTCCAAAGTTCCTGAGGGAGGGGGAGAAGATAATGGAATGGCAGAAACTAGTTCCAAGGGAGCTATGAAACATAAAGCCATACCAAAGACTAAAGGCACTGCAATCAGTGGAAGTGGAAAGGCAAGAACCACAAATGTCAAAGCCAGCAAGAAACATCAGTGGCGTCAAAGTAAAAAGTAAATTTTATGTGAATTTCATGGCATTGCAGATAGAGTGAGCGAGTGAGTGAATTACTTTACATAGTAACTTTTTATTGTCAAATTACTGTACAAACCACTGCATTGCTTGGGTATGGACTTTACATTTACATCTTGTTTCCATTTATTTCATTTTTTCAACTTTATTTACTCCCAAATTATAACTTAGGTAATAATGGCACTTTATTTTCTTTACTACAAAAGTAATTTGAAAAACAAACTTCTTTTTAATTTCTCCAGGTAAGAAAGGGATTTTTGTTCAGGTTGAATGTATTGTTTATTTATGTCCGTGGTCTGACAGACCAAGTAGACATATAGCATTTGGGTTGTCTGTCTGTCATTCCGACCGTTCTGTCCTACCATCAATGAAAGAGGCATAACATTGTAAATGTAGGTGATAATGCTCTCATTTTTCTCATGGGTATTCCTTACAAGACTTTAACATTGGTACAGTAATTTTTTAACATGGAGAACTTAACTGTGAAGGTTGCCCTACATTTCAATAACTTAACAGTGGTTATACCTTTTGATTTGTAAGAGGTAGGGCTTTCATATTTCACACGCATGTTACTTGTGACAAGACCTTTCAGAAGGTCAGAGAAATACTTTTTGACCTTGTAACCTTGACTGACATTTGATCTACATTTCAAAAGCTTAAGCATTGGTTATAACTTTTTAATTGTAAAAGGTAGGGCTTTCATATTACACATGCATATTCCTTGTGACAAGACTTTGCTGTTGGAACAATAATTGGGGCCCCGCATTCAGTTGCAGGAACCCTATAGGAATCGTGTGTCTGTTTGTCAACACTTTGGTTCCAACACGATAACTTCAGTAGTTCTTCACATACAACTCTCATATTTTATATATTGATGCAGGATCATGTGAAGAAGATACCCATACATTCTGGGGTCCATAGTTCTAGGTCATATTAATATTCAATACTTTAGTTCTTCACAGACAGCTTTCATATGTTATACTTAGATGCAGGATGATGAGAGGAAGATATCTTTACATTACGAGGTCCATAGGTCAAGGTCACAGTAATAATTTTCAACAGGTTGTTTCTTCATGCTAAAAATAACTTTTTTGACTTTGTTTCCACATCTTGTTCTTCTGTCAGAAATATGCATTGTTCTAAAAAAGATTGCCTATGCTGCCTGCTGAATATGTGTACCACATGATGTGTAGGTGCCAAGTATATTTTGAGAGGCAGATTCCCTCTCAGTTTGAGAAACCATTGACCTCTTAAGTTATACTTTAAATAAGTGAGTTTTCTCTACAATTTGAGATCATGTAAGGTCTTCTCAAACGAGAGAGAGGATTATATCCGGTATGTTTTAACCCCACACATCAGCCTGTATCATATCTGGACCAATCTTCCTGTCAATTGCTTCAATATATATATATATATATATATATATATATATATATATATGGTTAAAGTAAAAACGTGCATGTATCGGAACTATCAAATGGTAGATTTCTTTGGTAGACTTTTGCCTGTAAGTAGAATCTTCTCATCAACAAGTAATCTGTGGCGGGGCCTCTCATGACTTTGTCAGTGTTTTAGTTTTTACCTGGACTGTGACCATTGACCTACATTTAAAAAACTAAAATCGGTTATAAATTTGAATTGTAAGAGGTAGGGCTTCAATATTTCATATATGTATTCCCATGGGATGGGGTGTGGTCAAGATATAGGTCATTGCAAAATTTGCCTTATTTGTACTTCGTTGCCGCCGGGGACATTCGTGTTTCACAAATCTTGCGTTATGGAAGATGCTTTTTAGGGGAAATTCTGTCCGCTTACAACTGTAGTTGACAGCTCTTGGTTCACTTGAAAATGAGCTTTTCAGTTGCGAAAATTCTGGAATTCGTACCAAATTATTTGTATCAAATTGTGAATGCTTAAAATGGAGTTAATGTATACAAAAGAATTTGTCATTTATATTAGAATGTTATATGGAGACATCCCCCCCGTGCTGTCTTCCTTCTTTTTTTTTCTTTCTTCTTTTTTGAGGGTGAGGGGTGTCAAGAAGTGCTATTTGCTTTGTAATTCTTTCAAAACATTTTCTGTTTTAAAGTGTTAAAGCTACAGGGTATGTGTTCATTAGGGTCCTCTCCTTGGAGATGCAAGTGCGATCTAGTAATCACTGTTCCTTTGGTCGTCTGGCCGTTAGCAACTTTGTTCTTTAAATTGTGTTTGATCATCAAACATGAAGAAGCCTATTGATTTTGTCGTCCAAAGGTTAAGGTCTATTACCAAAAGTGCATTTGTGAAATTCATCAGTTATATCGTATGTCGTTGTGTTTATTGCCTCCAAACTTGTATAGAAGAATAACCAATAAAAGAAGAAAAAATTTTGATTTCGGGTTTCAAAAATTAGAGGTCAGGGTCATTGTTCCTAAAAATAATTTTTGTTCCTTTAATTTAAGTCCATTTGTCAATGGCAGGCACAATGAATACCTTGTGTAAGCAACATTTATTGGTTTTTCGGATGGTAGTCTATGTATTAACTGGTGGATCACTAATGATATGTTGTGGAACGTGTGATATTTAGATTTTACGACTTTCATACTTTTCGTATAGACTCGTTAACCGCACGATTAGGAGTGCTGAATTCGTATGCCTTGTAGTAATCACTATCCGTCTTTCTGTCTGTCCATCTGCACGCGAGAACGTGGGTTTGCTGTGAACAAAATTTTAATACGTTTTATACAAAATATTTGAGCGAATGAGAGGAAGAAGCCTTGCGATTTTGAAGATTATCCGATTTGTATTTGCAGAATTATTGGACTTGGCAATTCATGTTCATGCAAATAGAATTATATCCAGTCAGCACTTTCTAGTTCGTAAGAAGGTTATGATAAATACTGTTTAAAATAAGATAAACGATAGTTAGAAGAGGATACCAATAGCTTTCTAGGCCAACATAAATACTTGGTTCTGATATGATCACTCTAAGAATATATCCTGGAGAAATCCTGCGTTTCAGAAGTTAAAGCTTAATGATAAAAAATAATGAGATTTTAAATTTAATTAAGCTGTCGTACTACGTCTTGTATTCTAAATGAAACCATATAGCATAGTTTAGAATCATTGTACGTATGCAAGCTTCCTTGTATATATATATTAGGCCGCAATATTAAGTTTGAGGCGAGGGGCCTGAAATCTGCAGGGAAATCACGGAAAAGGTACTCTTATGCTACTTGTACTGGGAAAGGGGGAGGGATGGGAGCAGAAACATCCCTCGACTATAGAAAGAGGGGATATGCCCCTGCGCGTTTGATATCCAAACGGTAGGTGGACACTGCTAGATTCTATTAATGTAGTTTGTTAACGCAAGCATACGAGTGAAAAATCTTGGTAACAGCAGAAAATCAGATTTATACATGTACATAAAGAAATTGCTATCCTTTCTATTGGCATACCCACTGAATTGTCTGATTGTGTTCTGTAATGAAGACTTGTTTGTTTATATACATATGTTGAATATTGATGTATTTCTTTATTTTCTGTTTTCTTTATCATTTATAACTTGACTGTTTGGAATAAAAGGCATTTATATTTTCATGTATCATTGTTCTGCATACGTTTACGTTTCTTGGGAATGCTATAGTGACTGTTTACAGAGGAGAGGGTTACATTACTCTTCCAGTCAGACACTTGGGAATGCTAGTGACTATTTACAGAGGAGAGGGTTACAGTACTCTTCCAGCTAGACACTTGGGAATGCTAGTGACTGTTTACAGAGGAGAGGGTTACAGTACTCTTCCAGTCAGACACTTGGGAATGCTAGTGACTATTTACAGAGGAGAGGGTTACAGTACTCTTCCGTTCAGACAGTCTATATAGCATCATGTCTGTCGAGTAGGTGGTTTTATATATGGTGCATGACCTATGTGGTGGACATCTTGTGCTTCATTACGCAGAAACTGGGACACCCATGTACACCGTGAAATTCGGAATAAATACTAAGTTTTTATACGGGATGTATTATGGTATGACGTGGGTCTGTCCGCACCTTGTTAACACGAAACGGACCATACCGTTCAAGCTAGGACTTTAAAAAATTGTACACTTATTTCTTGCGGCATGAGGACGAACCGTATTGATTTTCAATATCATGTTTAAGGTCAAGATCATATTTGGGCAAAAATAGCAAATTTTTTAAGGATGCAAATTGTCAACAAGATACAGACCAAATTGTTTAAGCTAGAACTTATAAACTTTGCACACTTATTTCTCATGGTTGGAGGATGAACTTTGATTTTCAAGGTTGTATTTGCAAGGTCACAGTACTTCTTACATTTTGCATTAATTTGAATGAAATTTCATAGAATTGTTGCCCGGGACCGAAGGATGTCATGACTGAGTCAAAGGTCATCTGCAAGTTCGTTCACAATGCATATGATGGGCAAATCTTTGTCCGGGCCATAACTCCTACCCCTAACTAGATTTGAATATTTCACAGGATATAGTCGCCCCAAACCCGAGGGTGTGTCTTAACCTTGAATCAAGGTTATATCTGTAGGGTCAAGGTCACACTGCATATGATGGGTAAGTTTTTGTCTGGGCCATAACTGATATGCAAAGAGGGAATGTTTCCACATTTTCAGATTTCATCCGTTCAAACCAAGCGACGGGCATTGCTTTTGTGTGCCTTGGATGGTGTTGACGTTAAGATAATTGTCTGTCTTTCTTAAAAGCCAGAGGCCGATGTAGCCCAGTGGATGAGGTGCTGGTTTCGTGACCGGATGCCCAGGTTATACTCCCGCCATAGGTACAAGGGGTGTCTTGCCTTTTGGACGAGACGGCAAAAACCGAGGTCCCGTGACACGTAAAAGATCCCTCACTGCTTCGGGTGGGTCCGTTAGATGCTGTCACCATATACGTGAAATAATCATAGAGTGACGTAAACAAGAATCAATCCTAAAAGCCTGTTCAAATTTTAGACGAACGTAATTTTAGCATGCCTTATTATTTAAGGACAGAGTTGGAAAATTGTTCGTACAGCTTAGGTGATATTTCATGGCTTTGAACCAAGTTCGTAACTTTAAAAGTAGAGCTGACAGTCGTTTAACACAGAATAGAATAAGTGGTATCTACATAACTACTGTCCTTCCTGTTTTAGAACAAATTTACTTTGTCGTTAATTGTTTTCCTTTATTTCTCGGCAGTACCATTACCTTGACCAAAGTTAACTGTGGACTTCGTATACAAGGCTGTCGAGATAAGCATCATTGATTCTGTTTAATGAAATGTAGGGTATTCTCGATCCGGCTTGATGTAAAGCAGGTACGGCCATGACCCATAATCTTTAAGTAAATTTTCGTAGTACTCCAAGTAAGAGTTGCTCTGCTGTGACTTTCATTTGATATGTTTAAAATGTGTTTGTAAATTAATGTATACAAACATTTCCTCCTCCACTGTTTTGTGTTCATTTTATTTTCTTAATGGTTGTACCTATTTATACCATGCTGGAAATGCGATGCTTAAAAATTTAACAAAAAAGAAGCAGACGTACACTTCGGATGTTCCCAAGTACCTTGTACAGCATACATATTCTATATTTTATCCAGTTTAAAAAGGTAGAACTCGACAAATATTCGAACTGCTATTGTGGTATCATTATCTTCAAGTACAAGGTATAATCAAGAAGTTTTCGACACGATATACTTTGGTACAGTAACATTAAAACCCATTGGCGGATTAAGAAAGGGAGGAGGGTTGCAACCCTCCTTTGGTCGGAAAATTTACTAAAATGCCATTTTCAACCATTTTTTGGGGTTGCATCCCTTTCCGGACCAAATAGTGCAAAACATTACTCACGGAAGGCTGTAAACACCCCTCTTTTCCAAAACCTTCTACATCTGTCTATGGCATCCCGATTAAACCAATTCTCAATCATATTGAAGGATTTTGGTAGAGAGAGTAGAATTCGCTGTTAAAGTTGAAGGGTCAGTCAAACCGCCGAAATAGAGAAAAGTGAATTTAGAACAGTGTTTAAGCATCTATTTAAGAAGGCAATGATTCGCAAAGAAATTCATGAGTATTTCATTCAGACATTAAGGAAGGAGGCTCTGTACGACAGTAGAAATAGGCTGCTGAATATATAGAAAGGTAGGGAGAGCATTGAAGATAATGAACGTTCTAAGGGGGCTTCTACAGACGAAAACGCTGATATTGTGTAACTGTCATGTGTGATAGAAGACGAAATCTCCGACAAATGGCCATAGAAGTTGGCATAAAGTATGGGGCTATTCAATCAATAGTAACTGTCATATTACGAAAGTCTAACGTTCCGGCCAGATAGGTACCTAAGGTCCCGGCTAGAAATGTTCCTACAGTGTCGGGCCGACTAAATGAGTCCCTAGAATGTCTAAGGTATCGGCTTGATAGGTCCCTAGAATGTCCACAGTCTCGGCTAGATAGGTCCCTAGAATGTCTAAGGTCTCAGCTAGATGGGTCACAAGAATGTCTAACGTCCCGCTAGATGGGTCCCTGGAATGGCTAAAGTCTCGACTGGATGGGTCCCTAGAATGTCTAAGGTCCCATATAGATGGGTCTCTAGAATATCCAAAGTCGCGGTTAGATGGGTCCCTAGAATGTTTAAGGTACCGGCTAGATGGGTCCTATAATGTCTTAGTTCCCAGTAAAATGGGTCCCTAGAATGTCTAAGGTCTGGGCTTGATGGGTCCCTAGAATGTGTAAGGTCCCGACTGGATGGATTCCTAGAATGTCTTAGGTCCCGACTGGATGGGTTCCTAGAATGTCTAAGGTCTCGGCTAGATGGGTCTCTAGAATGTCTTGAGGTCTCAGCTAGATGGGTCCCTAGAATGTGTAAGGTCTCGGCTATATGGGTTCCTAGAATGTCTTAGGTCTCGGTTAGATTTGTCCCTAGAATGTTTAAGGTACCGACTAGATGGGTTCCTAGAATGTCTTAGTTCCCAGTTAAATCGGTCCCTAGAATGTCTAAGGTCTCAGCTTGATGGCTCTCTAGTATGTCTAAGTACCCGACTGGATGGGTTCCTAGAATGTCTTTGCTCCCGACTGGATGGGTCCCTAGAATGTCTAAGGTCTCGGCTAGATGGGTCTCTAGAATGTCTTGAGGTCTCAGCTAGATGGGTCCCTAGAATGTGTAAGGTCTCGGCAAGATGGGTTCATAGAATGTCTAAGGTCGCGGCTTGATCGGTCCCTAGAATGTCTAAGGTCCCGGCTTGAGGGGGTTCCTGGAATATCTAAGGTCCCGACTGGATGGGTCCCTGGAATGGTTAAGGTCTCGACTGGATGGGTCCCTAGAATTTCTAAGGTTTTTAGCTCACCTGAGCCGAAGGCTTCATAGGAAGTAAGTACTCAAGGTCCTCTACCAAGTTTGTGTTTTTCGTGCCCATCCGTAATCCAAGATGGCCGCCATTGGCTCTGATTGGTTGACACATTTTGGGACTTCTCCAGAATCGCTGCACAGAATTCCACCAAACCTCATAAGAAGTAAGTACTCAATGTCCTCTACCAAGTTTGTGTTTTTCGTGCCCATCCGTAATCCAAGATGGCCGCCATTGGCTCTGATTGGTTGACACATTTTGGACTTCTTCTCCAGAACCGCTACACAGAATTCCACCAAACTTCATAGGAAGTAAGTACTCAAGGTCATCTACCAAGTTTGTGTTTTTCGTGCCCATCTGTTATCCAAGATGGCCGCCATTGGCTCTGATTGGTTGACACATTTTCTACTTCTGTAGAACTGCTGCACAGGATTTCACCAAACCTTATAGGAAGTAACTACTCAAGGTCCTCTACAAAGTTTGTGGTTTTTTTTTGGTGCCCATCCGTAATCCAAGATGGCTGCCATTGGATCTTATTTGTTGACGCATTTTCGACTTCTTCTCCAGAACCGCTTCACAGAATTCCACCAAACTTCATAGGAATTAAGTACTCAAGGGCCTCTACTAAGTTTGTGTTTTTCGTGCCCATCCGTAATCCAAGATGGCCGCCATTGGCTCTGATTGGCTGACACATTTTCGACTTTTTCTGTAGAACTGCTGCACAGAATTTCACCAAACCTCATAGGAAGCAAGTACTCAAGGTCCTCTACCAAGTTTGTCTTTTTCGTGCCCATCCGTAATCCAAGATTGCCACCATTGGCTCTGATTAGTTGACACATTTTCGACTTCTTCTCCAGAACCGCTATACAGAATTTCACCAAACTTCATAGGAAGTAAGTACTCAAGGTTCTCTACCTAGTTTGTGTTTTTCGTGCCCATCTGTTATCCAAGATGGCCGCCATTTGCTCTGATTGGTTGACACATTTTGGACTTCTACAAAACAACAAAATATCACCAAACCTTATAGCAAGTCTTGTAGAAAAAAAAAATAAAAATTTTCTACTGAAATGAGCTGTCATTTTATTGGAAATAAGCAATTTGTGCTCAGGTGAGCGATATAGGCCCATTTGGGCCTCTTGTTTTAAAAATAAGTAAATAGATAAATAAAGGAAAAAAATAAGTAAATAAATAAATAAACATTCTAAGTTTTAATACACGCATGTTATGTTCAGAGTTATTTTAAAATCTGATATATGTATGTTGATGTCAATATGATTATTTTTTACCGGTTGCAGTCTCATATTGTTCAGAAACGTATGACATACATTCAGATAATTGGAAATACAGGACACAACATCAAAGATTCATGTGACTCCAAAATGACTTTAAGGATAAAAGTTATTTCTCGCCAGCAACGGCGTAACTAGACCCTAAAAATGTAAGCCAATTTAGGCAGGGGATCTGGGTACCGCCTTGAGGCACCTAGTAAGTCCAGGTCGAAGCCCTGGTGGGGGGGGGGGGGGGGGGGCAGGGGGCAAAGCCCATGGAAGCTCCTGGGTTTTATGCATATATATGGTTATTTTCAACGTCGAAATTGACTCGACTTTTGTTCATTTTAACTGTAGAGCAGCATATGTTAAATGGAATGTTCCATAACTACTACAGAAACTATGAAACTAAACTGTTGCATCGACAAGGCCAGCCTTTTGGCTGTCTGTATATTTTGTAGGTATTATTTTACCTATATCATACTCAGGAGGCTGGCAATGACAGAGTGAATCTAAGTTTTGGTATTTTGAGACTCCCTTCGACGAGCCTTCAGGAACCGTTGTCTCTACCCTTCCCCCTTCTTTTTCGTCATCTTTAGGCCTTTTTAATAGTAAAAGATCAAAGTACTGATTGACTTGGGTCATCCCGGTCCTTTACTTCTCTTCATGATCTCGACTCTCTGTCAACGCTGTTTACAGAGTATATACCTAGTTAGTATTATTTAGTTAGTTATTTTTCACTGTATTTACATGCTTAAAGTAAACGACGTAATTGATTATGTGAATTGCGAATATAGAAAGTATAGAAGTATACGGAATAATTATTTCTTAAGTATAGCAATACTTTCTTTGTTCAGGCAGAAGTCATGTTTGTTTTCAAATGCGTCTCATAATTGATTATTGAGTTACTCCCATTTTCTCACAAGTTTTGAAATAGTACTTGCTTTTTCAATGTTTCATTTTACAGGAGATTTTCGAAAATCTAATGATGGCTATCTTTGAATACGAGTTTTGGAGGTACTTTGGCAGTGGCGGATTTAGAGGGGGGGGGGGTCACATATTTACTAGGAAAAATCCAGAATTTGCACCAAAAATGGCTGAGAAGTTTGGCTAAAACCCCTTTGGCCCCCCCCTTTTCGGATATCCTGGATCCGCCACTGTTTGGAGTGGGAAAAACACCGCTAGAATAAATTTGCTTTTTTCACATTTCAGTAGTGAATGCATTTGCACTGTCATTTGAAGCTTAACTGGATGAAGTTCTTTAATCATCAGTTAAAAAAAAAAAGAAACAGTCAGTAAACTTTGGTCATTCATTGTAAGATACAGAGTGAAATAAAGCTTATGTCTTTCAGGATTTTGTCAAAAGATTATGATTGGTTGGTTGATTAGAACTCAACGTGGCTTAAAACATTTTCTCGGTAATATTACGACATGGAAGCAGTGAATTCCGGGAATCCAGATAAAAGACTTGGAATAATATTTACACATCTATTATGCTCCCCGAAAAAAAAAGGTCATGTTAGCGGTCATTGATGATTGCATTTTAATGAATCAGTACACGGTCACGCCAGAAAAGAAGATTACTGTTGCTTGAATGATAATAAATAAAACTAGTTGGCCGACTTCGCAGCTTGCATTGTTAATTAAATATTGGGGCTTTAAATTGTAACCACTCTTTTGGTAGCGTGACTCTTCTATCAAAGATCAATCATTGATAACGTATCCTTAATTAGTGTTAATTTTGCAGAGTAGTTTTACCTCTTAGTTATTCTTTTGTTTTATAGTTATAGAAAATTTTTATATTTAAAACATGAACATCGTATAAATTTATCCGGACATAGATTCTTTTCAATTCTAAATTCGTATGACACAGCAGGACGTCAGATAAACACTCCAATCGCGGTAGAAGTCAAATTAATTAGTCAAGTGCGAGATATATAGAAAGGCGGCTGTCAACATTCAAATTGAGGACAATGGGTTGAAAAATCATGCAAGTTTCAGAAGTTTGGCTGCAATTGATGTACAATTTACTAAAGATGTTAATAGATTAAATGCGTAATACATATTAATTTTTCCTATACAAATTAAACGCATATAAGGATTGTTACTCGTGTTTTATCGTGTACTGTATACATCCTTCGTTCATCAAGAAATAAGATTTTTTAACATCTAATGTAACGGTACTATGGTCCGGTAATCCGGAAAATCGGGACAAATCGGCCGGGTAAACGGAACGTCACTGTATTATGCTCCCCGAAAAATTTTGTGGAAGCATATATTTGTTGTCGTGTCTGTCCGACTGTCCGTCCGAGCTAACATCTCCTATACCTTTCATCAGAATTTGATCATCCTTCACCAAAATGTTGTTTAGGCTAAAGGCTTTTGGATAAAGATTACTCAGTCATTTCTGAAAGTTCGAGGTCACTTATTAACTATGACTTAAAATACCATAAAATACTTATATCTCCGACACCTTTCGGCAGAATTTGATCATACTTCACCAAAATGTTGCCTAGGTTAAATACTTTTGTCATTTCTGAAAGGTCCAGGTCACTTACTAACTATGACTTAAAATAACATGAAGTACTTATATCTCCTACACCTTTCATCAGAATTTGATCATCTTTCACCAGAATCTTATTTAGGTTAACGTCTTTTTGAACAAAGGTCATTCAAAGTCATTTCTGAAAGGTCAAGGTCACTTTTTAACTTTTGACTCAAAGTACCATGAAGTACTTATATCTCCTACACCTTTTATCAGAATATGAGTATACTTCACCAAAATGTTATTTACGTTAAGGTCTTTTGGACAAAATTCTCTCAAGGTCATTTCTGAGAGGTCAAGGTCACTTATTAACTATGACTTAGAATACAATTAGGGACTTATTTCTCCTACACCTTTCAACAGGGTTTGATTATACTTCACCGAAATGTTATTTAGATTAGGGGCTTTTGGACAAAAGTAGTTCAAAGTCATTTCTGAAAGGTCAAGGTCACGGTAAAAAGTTTAATTTCATAACTAATTAAGATCAAGCTTACTCATTTTAGTTTAAGATACTGTGATCACTTGTCGTTCTACAGTTGACTCATTTGGATATCCACTCCACATGATACATTAAGATTTGAAATCGCCATCAATTAATACAATGATTTACTGTTACCTTCATCATTGACTGATGGACATTTGGTTTCTGCTGAATACATTTATTTCCAGCCAAAAATAAAATAATATATATATATATATATATATAATATATATATATATATATATATATATATATATATATATATATATATATATATATATATATATGAGACTGATGGGTAGTCTATTGCAGTACAAGTTCAAGATGTTGAGTATTATTGTTAATAATAAAAATCAGTTTATTATTCGTTTCATTAAAAATGAAATTCACGAAATAATACTGTGTCGGTGAAAAAAGTCTGTATGTGAATAAGAAAAGAAAATTATACACTCTTTTCATAAATTAAAATGGATGAACATGTTTGAGCGTTGCTCTGAACCGCTCTGATTGCTCCACTGAAAGAACGTAAATAGTAACGGTTGATATATCCGTACAATTTTTTATCACGCCTAGTAGACCAGAGCTATCCAAGGGCCACTGAGACCAAATGTACTGATCAACTTCGATGATACCTTGAATATCTGTAATGGAAATAGAGGAGTATTCTGCTAAGATAATAATAAGAAATCAGCATATATATGACTGTAAGGAAAGACTGTTGGATTTAAACTTTAAAATGAAGGACCATGCATTTTAGAGAGTTCATGACCCCAGTAATACTAGTATGTAATCACAATGAAGATTTAATTAAGCTCTTATAACGAAGGAACAAATATCTCTTCTAAGTGTATTACTGTTGATGGATTGCAAATTAGAAGCTTTGCATAAAAAATATGTACGAGATAGTGTTTCTATTATTGTTGATTTTGGCACTTGCGTAGTTTAAATCAACAGAATTTTATTGAGAAAGGCTTTTACAGTCAGTATGTTGTAAGGATAGTTTTGAGAAAAGTTTTGAATTTAACTTTTCAAATATCTTTGATATGTGGTATGGAAAAGTAATATTTTTGAACAAAATTCGTTCACAAAAGGATATTTTATGCAGTTAACAACAAGGCGAGTTAAGACATGATTGTATATATATGGAATATTTAGCGTTTTTCATAGGAATATTCTTCATTAGAAGTAATTTGTAATTATGATTCAGTGATAGAAATATCAAAAGGGTCATTATTATACTTGTATCAAAGAAAATAATAATTAAATTGTTAATCATCGACGCATCTTATTTAGAAAGAATAACAGTTCTTTTATTTTTTTTTTCATTTCATTCAAATTATAATTCTTATTTTTCTGTTATAGATTACGCTTCATTATTTGGATGGCATTTTCATATTCTGAAGTACCGCTTATAACAGATGGCTAAAATAAAAATCAACATGGGATTATTTGGTACAAGTGAGGAGATGTATCACGACGTATGTGAAATTTACATTAATACATCATTATTCACCATTTTAAACTTATGTTGGCCATTATCCTGCTTTTGAATTTTAACTTGTCTTGTTCTAGATTTTCAAATTAAGATAATGATAATAATTTCGTATCATTGATTTTTCTTTTAACCATCTAGTAGGCCTAACTTTACTTTAATTATGAACACATCCAAGTTTTCAAAGTACTACTTAATTACCATTAATTCACTATCTTATCACAACTCAAGGGTATTTTTGAAGAAGCTGTCATTGTAATGTAAGGGAAAGTGGCATAAGCTTTTGGGATACAAATCTGTGATGTAAATTCAGTGAAATGTCTGGTATTCTTTTTACATGTAGTCTGAATCATCCACATGCTTGATTCTACTACTGAGATGCATTTACGCAAACGCAGGGGTGATTCAGACTACATGTAAGTAAACCGGCAAATTTGACACATATTGGGAAAAAATGTGTATGGAGTCGTCAGACGACAAATCAGGGATAAGTTATTATTGCCGATCGTTTGTTTAATGTTTATATACGTTAGATATTTGCTCTACTTGATGCCGAAATGCGTAGAATCATGCCGGCCATTCCGTTTATCAATTTTGCAAGTTTACACACGGCAGCGTAAGTAATTGTGGCCCTATCATTCATATACAGTGAGGCCACGACTTGCGCCTATGCCCAAAACTAACTCTTCAATTTACCGACTTCGATTCTATGAATTTAGTCAAAGGTAAATTATTATAAAATATCACTTGATATGAATATGCAAATTAGATTGCCAAACTCATTCTTCAACAACGTTTTATCAAGTTAGGAACCAGTCACTATTTTTCCAAAACGTTTCACTCTATGCAGAATTGTAGAAAATTTACACTCTAGGCATGTTTATTTACATCTGTGAATTATAAAAGTGAATTTTCAAAATTAAATTTGAAATTTCAACAAGAATTTAGAAGAATTATACAAAAATTTACAAAACAAATAATATTTTTATAGGAAAAAATGCATAGAGCACAGAAAATACCCCCAAAGGGGACATTGATTTGGCATTTTAATTTCAAATGCAAGGATTTTCAAGTAGAGAAATATCTAAAGAAACAGGATTCCCGTCCTCAACGCTGTATGAATATCTTAAAGGCAAAGTCCTTGGATATGGCACATCGTTCAGCCTTGAACCAATCTAGTAAACTACGTGAATTTCATGGCAAACAGGTCTTCCACTAAATAGGAAAAATCTTCAAGTGCTAAGTTTTGAGATTATCAAGCATAGGTCCCGTTGTAGTCAACATGATAAAAGGTCCAGCCAGGTTGTACATTTCAAACTTTATAAAACGTTATAAAGACACAATATCCTTTAAGCAACCTCATCCTTTGGAGTCCATCAGAGCCTCAGGGTCAAATAGATCACCTCTACTGTTTGTTGAAAAACAATAAAAACGATAAGCATATGTGAGCTGTCAAATGATGTAAATAGTATTTATAACATGGATGAGTCTGGAAAAAAATTAATAATGCCCAAAGGAGTAAGGCATGCGAATCAAACACATGTTTCCCTTTCTGGACAATACACTATTGTACAGGCCATATAAGCAGTGGACAAATATCCTTCTGTGATAATTTTTTCTGCATCAAGTGGGTCATATGAAGATGGCATTCCATCTAACTGGCAATTAAGAGCTACAGGTTGTTGATGTCTTAACAATCGTCTCTGTCTAGAATGGTTTACAGAGATGTTTTGCCTTTCTTGGCCATAGAAGACTAGTGTTGCTCCTTCCGGACAATCTCAACAGCCATTGGACACCTGCATTTCTTGACTTGGCTAAGGAAAACACTGTTGATTTATTCTTCTTTTCGTTTCATGCTTCTCATTTACATTAGCCTCTCGATGTAGTATTTTTAACCTCCTCAAACAACACCTTGCAGGTTACATGGACTGTAAAACTCCTCCTTGAAATCTGTTTCCAATTCTTCTCCTTCAAGCAATGAACAAAACATCTGGATCTTCTGTTGCATTTTCCCATACAGTTCTAACGGCAACACTGTCAAAGCTCTTGTTTCAACTGTGACAGAAAATGATAATCCATCACTGACTGAGACCTCATCAACTGAAAATGAAATTTGCAATAGCTGTGAAAACTCGCCGGTCAAGTTTGGATATATTGCTAAGCAACTAGATCACATCTTAGTTTTTTCTCCACCTCCAGTAAACCAGAAGTCTCTGTCGAGACTGAAGCTCTACTGGTTTCCTCTTATTATCTTTTAAAAGGGTGGGGCAGCAGCGGGGGAATGTGCCCCTCTTTCAAATCAAGGGGAGGGGGTATGTTCCGCCCCCTTTAATCTTTAAGATTTTTTATCATCAAGTAGTTAGAATATCAGTTAAAGTGTGGAAACAAAGCAGTAAAACGCTAGTTTTTCTTCTGGTAGCAAAAGGGGCATGTGCCCCATTCCAGGGGATGGGATGAAGTATTTTTGTAACAAACCCCCCCCCCCCCTTTTTCGATATTTTCCAATGTCGGTTCAAGTGTAGAAACAAAGTATGCAAACACTAGTTTTTCTTCCGACTAGCTTAATTTTTTTAGCAAGCCATATATACATTTATATATAAATCATTATCCCATTTTTTTTCATTGCCCGTCAATGCTTTAGAGAAATGACTTCATACCATTTCAAGAGGAGTTTACGGCACTGTTTTATGTTTAATAATGTCTTTTGTCTGTTTTCTTTTTTCATGAGTCAGAGGAAATTCTGGAGATTACTTGACATAGTATAATAAACGCACTGTAGGCTAATGTGTTTATTTTATTTACAAATATACACAATTTATCTTTTTGGTGGTTTTATTCACAATGTTCCATTCTTATCTAGTGCTTATTTCTTTTCTAGGACTATGATCTTTTCTCAATAATTTATTTAAAATGGCCGCTGTTATATAAACATTAGAAGACAACTCGCCCAAAATCAATTCTGACTAGCATACAAACACTGCGATCTTAAGTCAACCATACAGGAAATAATTAAGAAAGGAAATTGAAGATAGTTGAAAGATAAAAATACATACATGAAATACAAATGTTGAGGTGTTGCACATATGTCTACAAAGCTATAACCCCCCTTTCAAATTACAGTGCACTGTAGTGAGAATAACAATTGGGGTCATTTCTGTATGGGTAACTCACGCCCTTTGAGGGGCCCCAGGGGTCCAGACTAGACCAAAAATTGCACATGCACAACTAGACCACCCAAACAAGAAGAAACCACAAAGAGGTCTCTGGGATTTATACCCTCAGGGAAAAAGAAGGCACAGAATCTTGGGACCACACCCCTTTGTGGGGGTCCAAAGTGGTCCAGACTGGACCAAAATTGCACATGTACAACTAGACATCCTACCAAACAGGATTAGACTATAATTTAGTCTGTGGGACATATATTGTTAGAGAAGAAGAGGGAACAACATCTTGGGACCACACCCAGGGGGTCCGAACTGGACCAAAATTGCACATGTACCACTAAACCACATACCAAACAAGATGAGAATGTTACTGGGTCCCGGGAACATATACCTTTATAGTAGAAGACATAACACAATTTTGGGACCACACCCTTTGTGGGACCCCAAGGGGTCCGAACTGGACCAAAATTGCACATGCACAACTAGACCGCCTACCCAGCAAGATCAGACCCTAATTAGCTCTCTGAAACATATACCTTCAGAGAAGAAGAGGGAACAAAATTTTGGGACCACGCCCCTTTGTTAGGACCCCAAGTGGTCTGGACCGGACCAAAATGACACATGCATAACTAGACCATCTACTTAACAAGATGAGACAATAATTAAGTCTCTGAGGCAAATACCTTTAGAGAAGAAGATGGAACAAGATTTTGGAACCACGCCCCTTTGTGGGACCTCAGGGGGTCCGAACTGGACCAAAATTGCACATGCACAACTAGACCACCAATCGAACAAGATGAAACCATAATTAAGTCTCTGGGACATATACCTTCAGAGAAGAAGAGGGAACAAATAAATTGTTTACGGCCGGACAACGGACGAAGGACCATCGCATGAGCTCGACTGGTCGAGACCAGTAGAGCTAAAAAGAATAAATAAATAAAAAAAAAATCACCAAAAAAATGCGCATATATGACCTGGCTGAAGGATTTAATTCATCTCATAGTAATGAGAAGGCACCACCAAAAAAAGAAAAAAAAAGCAGTTCATATTCAAGTTCTTACTACTTTAATCTCAACATCAAATGTTTTATGGCTTCCTGGTAAAGTATACCATAAGGCATAAACAGAGTGAAATGTCATTTAATAAAACGACGTAATGTCACTAAACAATTCAGTTGGTAACTTCAATATTAAACATGGCATAGATCATACAACAGCTAATTGACAAAAAGACTTAAATATTCAGCATAAAAACTAACAACAACATCATTTTTTGCGTCGCAAGTAAGGTTTGGGCTAGGAAAAGCCCGTCCTATAGACATAATAACTAAGCATAAGGTAATGAAACTCGTTTTAAGGAATGCACGCTTAAGGATACCATAAATTACGCCAATGGAACAAGAAAGATAACTCTTGAATTGGTATATAAACTTGTTATTTAACAATAAAATATAGTTTTATGTGAAGTTTGCAGTTGCCGATCTTTTAAAAATATTACTCAATATTTATTAACTTTTAAATCAATTTATAATTAAATAAATGTTATTTCAGGCTTCTATATAACTATTCTTATCTAGCACAATATGTTTATATTACTGCTAAAAGTCTGCGGTGAATATTTTATGTCCATACAAATAAAAATAACTCAATTCAACGAACTAAATTTCCATTCAAAATTAGTCAATATATTGCACAGATATTCAAACCATATCAGGGAAAACCAAGGTGTCTGTGCACTGTTAAAGGTTCATTGAAACACCATATGAACAAAGACCTGAATTTTAACAAAACATCAGAAGTAAATTATTTTTGTGTGTTTCAGTTAGTTGATTTATGAAGAAGAAATTGCATTTCACCGTCTGAATTTTGAAAACGAACGGGTTTTCAATACATATCACTCTATATTGACTCATACATTCCTAATCATCAATTGATTTATAAGAAAGTTCATATTAAAAGAAAAAAGTAGACTATATCTTGAAACAAAATTAAAGTTCTGAATAATAACATTCTGACCTGAAAAATACAAGAAACTCTGGAGGACTTTTGTAATCTTCACCATCAACAGTTTATTTTTATCAGTTACAGAGAAAATATGGAAAGAGGGAAGCTTTTGTGATCAAGTGGCAAATATATAGAATTAAGTATTGGGTCTTTTCGTTATACAGAGTTATCTCCCATATGAGCAGGTATATCTGACGTCAATCCATTGTGACGTCAACCAGTACTAAAATCAAGGGATATGATATAGAATTGTATAACGTCACAATGATGACCACAATTTAGTGGAAGCTTTCACCTATTTAAGAAAACTGGGAAGCACTTGAATTCAACTTTTGAACTATGGGATGCTTCAGTGCCACTTACAAATTGATGCTAACATCAAAGGTCTGTTAACTTCAGTTGTTTTTCTTTTTTAAATCATACTCCTACTGTTCCTTAAACCCCACTACTTGCTATAGATAATATTTTTGTATATTAGAGAGATTCTAAATAGTCCTCCAAAGGGAAGTTTGGTACATTAAAATTAAAAGAGTATAAGCACTCTATACTGCTGCATAGAGTTATTTTTTTTTTTTGTATTTTCATTTTGAATTATAAACATGTACATACATACATGTATGTACATGATGAAAAAAATGTGAACCTTATATATGATGTTGCTTGGCAAACAACACAGAGATACATAGACATAAAATCATTAATAAATGTGATTGTATTTCTTTTAAAGAAAAATTAAAATGAATCATTTATCCTATCAGGCTTTTTTTGTTTGAATGCATTATATTACCTTCTTGAAAATCCAGTGGTCCAAATTCCCATTCTCCCACAATGTTGCAGTATACGAAGGAAATACAAAAACATGGGTTTCGCCACAATTGTTATCAGTTTTCAGTTGTGAGAGATATGCATTGATGATCTGAAAGATGTAGCATTTACTAGTTATGTGTATACAATCATATGTAAGAACTAGAGCTTACCTGTTGCCGAGGCAACAGGGCGGGTCTTCCTCTCTCGAAAGAAAAAAGAAAAATAAGTAGATAGAAAGAAGGAAAGAAAGAAAAAAGATCAGGAGAATGACTTAAATGTACTTTACACACAAAAATACCCCCCCCCCAAAAAAAAACCCCTCAAGCAATCAAATTAATTAATAATTAAAATTGAAAAAAGTATTATCTAGAGGAAATAAATTGAAAATCAAGTTAAAGAAATCATACATATTACGGCTCTCCATTATAACAGTCGATTAAACATTCCACGGACAAAGCGCCGTAACTCTCGATTGAATTAATCGCGATTGAATTAATCGCGAGTTACTGCGCTTTCCCCGTGACTATCATACACGTTTGAAGTCGGTATTTAGCAAGGGAAAATCACCGCGCTTCTCTTAGATGTAATCCCGACGCTCGGACAAGATTTTTTTATTGCCTTGTTCATCAGTAGCGGGTAGAGTGCAAAAAATGTGATTTTTGTTTAATAATTCGAATTCAAAATACATTCTCAAACTCTCCTTTTTATACTTTGTTAATACGACAAATAAGAAAAAACATGAAAGTTACGCAAATAAGGTATTTTTTTAAAAAATCCTTTAAATCGCTCACTTTCAAATACTGAGAAACATGTTTCATACTGAAATCAGTACGGAAAATCGTTTGGTGAAGTTCTGGAAACGATAAGACTAAAAATAAAATGTTTTTGCAAATTACGTAATTATTTAAAAACTTTAAATTGAAATAGCGGCCAAACTAAAAAAGATAGATATTATCGGCCGATGAATTTTTTAAAGATATGAACCTAGAGAATATGACAGATAAAATTTGAATAGTCTAGCATTTAAAATAAAGCTGTATGGCGGAGAATTAAAAATTTTACTCATTGTTATGTAATGTTTTTGAAAACTTTTATTTTTGATTTTTTTTTTACTTAAACGGGTAACGATGTCTCTGAGAGTCTATAACTATAGTATAAAATTTGTACATAAATCCGTTTTTCAGAAAATGGAATTGAAAAATCGGGGTAAAATTTCGGCGATTTAAGACCCTCTCTCGATAGGGTCTACGCAGGCTAGAGGGAAGGGGGCAAATATTTCGATGTTTTTGAAAATATCATTTAAAAGAGTAAACCCTTCTCACATGCTGTATGGTTTTTTCTTGATCATATGACGAAAAATAAGCAAGTTATGAAGCAATTACGTAACTAACCAAATGTGTGAAAATCTTAAATTTCTCAATTAAAAATGGATAGAAAATATTTTAAAAACCTCTTACACCATGAAATTGACATTTTAAATCGTTTTGTAATATTTTTTTAACGCTAAAACCTAAAATAAAAAAGTTTTAAAGTTACGTAATGAGTTTAAAAACTTTAAACACAAATAGCGCCTTTACCGTAAAAGTTACGTAATCGGCGTTAAGTTGGTTGTCAGGATCTACACCTGTACAACATTATAAAGAAAATTTGGGGAGTCTAGCTTAAATAATAAACATTTTATTTGAGAAAATTTAAAACCTTCTCAAAAATGAATTTAAAATTTTGAAATAACTGTTTTACCCTTATATTGACCCTCCAAATCGTTTGGTAATATTTTTGCAGCCCTAAAGCTTAAAATAAAAGTTTTTTAAAATTACGTAATAAGTTTAAAATTTTAAACCCTTATAGCGCCTTAACTATAATAGTTACCTAATCGGCGTTATCTCGTATGTCAAGAACTACACCTGTACAACATCAAAGAGAAAATTTCAGGAATCTAGCTTGCATAATAAAAGTTATATTTGAGAGATTTAAAAAATTACAAATGGTTATATAATTTTAATTAGAATTTGAATTTTAGCAAAATTTTCTTTTAACTCTATCAGGTTTTGCTTTTTTAGTAAGAAAAAGAGAACAAAAGTGTTGACAGTGAAGCCGTTTCTGAGAAAATTGCAGTCAAAAAAGTGCTAAGAATAAAAATAATAATAACTAGAGCTTACCTGTTGCCGAGGCAACAGGGCGGGTCTTCCTCTCTCGAAAGAAAAAAGAAAAATAAGTAGATAGAAAGAAGGAAAGAAAGAAAAAAGATCAGGAGAATGACTTAAATGTACTTTACACACAAAAATACCCCCCCCCCAAAAAAAAACCCCTCAAGCAATCAAATTAATTAATAATTAAAATTGAAAAAAGTATTATCTAGAGGAAATAAATCGAAAATCAAGTTAAAGAAATCATACATATTACGGCTCTCCTTCATAACAGTCGATTAAAAATTCCACGGACAAAGCGCCGTAACTCTCGATTGAATTAATCGCGATTGAATTAATCGCGAGTTACTGCGCTTTCCCCGTCACTATCATACGCGTTTTTAGTCAGTATTTAGCAAGGGAAATTCACCGCGTTTCTCTTAGATGTAATCCCGACGCTCGGACAAGATTTTTTTATTGCCTTGTTCATCAGTAGCGGGTAGAGTGCAAAAAATGTGATTTTTGTTTAAGAATTCGAATTCGAAATACATTTTCAAACTCTCCTTTTTATACTTTGTTAATACGACAAATAAGAAAAAACATGAAAGTTACGCAAATAAGGTATTTTTTAAAAAAATCCTTTAAATCGCTCACTTTCAAATACTGAGAAACATGTTTCATACTGAAATCGGTACGGAAAATCGTTTGGTGAAGTTCTGGAAACGATAAGACTAAAAATAAAATGTTTTTGCAAATTACGTAATTATTTAAAAATTTTAAATTGAAATAGCGGCCAAACTAAAAAAGATAGATATTATCGGCCGATGAATTTTTTAAAGATATGAACCTAGAAAATATGACAGATAAAATTTGAATAGTCTAGCATTTAAAATAAAGCTGTATGGCGGAGAATTAAAAATTTTACTCATTGTTATGTAATGTTTTTGAAAACTTTAATTTTTGATTTTTTTTTTTACTTAAACAGGTAACGATGTCTCTGAGAGTCTATAACTATAGTATAAAATTTGTACATAAATCCGTTTTTCAGAAAATGGAATTGAAAAATCGGGGTAAAATTTCGGCGTTTTAAGACCCTCTCTCGATAGGGTTGTCCGACGATAGAGGGAAGGGGGCTAATATTTCGATGTTTTTGAAAATATAATTCAAAAGCGCTAACCCTTCTCCTTTACTGATTACATTTTGGTGATCATATGATAAAAACTAAGAAAGTTATGAAGCAATTACGTAACTAACCAAATTTGTGAAAAACTTAAATTTCTCATTTAAAAATGGATTTCAAATATTAAAAGAAACTTTTTTATCATGAAATTGACATTTTAAATCGTTCTATACCATTTTTAAAATGCTTAGACTTAAAACAAAGCAGTTTAAAAATTACGTAATTTTTAAATTTTAATAACGGCTTAACCGTTAAAAGTAGATAATCGGCGTTGATTTCATTGTCAAGGACACACCTGTCAAATTTGAGAATGAAAATTTGAGGAATCTATCTAAAACAATAAACTTGTTTTTGAGAAAATAAAAAAATTTAGCCCTATTACGTAATTTTCTTTAAAACCATAATATTTCGATATTTTTTTCTTATGAATCAATTTCCCCTGGCTCACCAAGTAAGTAGCCAAGATAAAAAGGTTGTTGGTTTAGCAGTTTCTGAGAAAATTGCAGTCAAAGTGATAGGAATAAGAATAATAATAACAAATGTAAAGAAAAAACATCACAATAACAGAAGGGTCTTCCGATGGAATCGGAAGACCCTAACTAGAGCTTACCTGTTGCCGAGGCAACAGGGCGGGTCTTCCTATCTCGAAAGAAAAAAGAAAAATAAGTAGATAGAAAGAAAGAAGGAAAGAAAAAAGATCAGGAGAATGAGTTACATGTACTTTACATACAAAAATCCCCCCCCCCCCAAAAAAAACCCTCAAGCAATCAAATTAATTAATAATTAATATTGAAAAAAAACCTATTATCTATAGCTGGATAGAGTATATGTATTGCGCGTTTCAACGCTCAAGATAGCTATATATATAGCAGATATGACTATTATATTAAGGAGACAAAGAAACTCAAATTAAAGTAAATCATACATATTACGGCTCTCCATTATAACAATCGATTAAACATTCCACGGACAAAGCGCCGTAACTCTCGATTGAATTAAACGCGATTCAATTAATCGCGAGTTACTGCGCTTTCCCCGTGACTTTAATACACGTTTGTAGTCGGTATTAAGCAAGGCAAATTCACCGCGCCTCTCTACTGTGTAATCCCGACGCTCGGACAAGATTTGTTTATTGCCTTGTTCATCAGTAGCGGGTAGAGGGCAAAAAAATGTGATTTTTGTTTATGATTTCGATTTCAAAACACTTTCTCAAACTCTCCTTTTTATACTTTGTTAATACGACAAATAAGAAAAAACATGAAAGTTACGCAAATACAGTATTTTTTTAAAAAATCCTTTAAATCGCTCACTTTCAAATACCGAGAAACATGTTTCATACTAAAATCGGTACGGAAAATCGTTTGGTGATGTTCTGGAAACGATAAGACTAAAAATAAGATGTTTTTGCAAATTACGTAATTATTTAAAAACTTTAAATTGAAATAGCGGCCAAACTAAAAGAGATAGATATTATCGGCCGATGAATTTTGTAAAGATATGAACCTAGAGATTATGATTCAAATTTGGATAGTGTAGCATTAAAAATAAGCTATATAGGTGAGAATTTAAGATTTAGCTAATTGTTACGTAATGTTTTTGAAAACTTTCATTTTTAAACTTTTTTTTACTTAAACGGGCAACGGCGTCTTTGAGAGTCTATAGGAAAAATATATAAAGTGTGTAGATAAATCCGTTATTCAGAAAATGAAATTGAAAAATTCGCTAATTACGGCGCGTATTTCTCGCTTTCCGACGGCGGCTCTCGATAGCTTTGACCGATAACCTAAGGAAAACGGCAAATCATAGGAAAGTTTTGAAAAATAAATTTAAAAGAGTGAACCCTTCTCACGTACGGGATTTATTTTGGTGGCCATCCGACCAAAAATAAGCGAATGACAATGAAATTATTTTAATCACCTGATTTAAAAATTTTTTAAAATTTTCACTTTAAAATGGTATTAAAATGGTTTTCAAATCATGAAACATAGTTTTTTATGGTGAAATTGATATTCTAAATCGTTTGGTAGCATTTTTGAAATGCTAAGACTTAAAATAAAATATTTAAAATTACGTAATTTTTAAATTTAAATAGCGGCTATACTATAAAAGCTAGATAATCGGTGTTGGCTTCAATGTCAAGAACATACTTGTCAAAAATAAAAATGAAAAATTAAACACTTTATCTTGAAAAATAAACTTGTATTTGAGAAATTTAAAAAATTAAGCACTGTTATGTAATTTACTTAAAAAGATTAATTTTACAATTTTTTTTCTTATGAATCAATTTCCCCTGGCTCACCAAGTTAGTAAAACAGATCAAAAAGGTTGTTGGTCAAGCCGTTTCTGAGAAAATGGCAGTCAAAGTGCTGAGAATAATAATAATAATAATAATAATAATAATGAAAAAAAATAGTAAAGAAAAAACTTCACAATAACAGAAGGGTCTTCCGATGGAATCGGAAGACCCTAATAATAATAATAATAATAATAACAAATGTAAAGAAAAAACCTCACAATAACAGAAGGGTCTTCCGATGGAATCGGAAGACCCTAAATATACAACAATTATGACTTATTATATTTAAAATATTTCACAGCTTTCAATATCAGTGAGGTGAAATTCTTCTATATTTGTTTTATTGTTGTTATTTACTGTATTGTTTTGTAGTGTTTTATCAGATCCAGACTGCATTTCTTCCTGAGGGTGATTCCTGATGAAGTTTTAAGGACGGCTTGTTTCCCATCTATGTCAATGACTGTATAAGGACCAAGATAATTTGGTTTCAAATTGCCTTTACTCTTTCTTGAAGCTTTGGCAGTATCAAAAAGGAGAACCTTGTCATCAACTTTCACTTCTTCATAATGCTTAGAGTTCCTTTTTACGTAATCCTTCTTTTGTTTTCCTTGGGCTTTCTCTATGTTGTCTTTCACTTTCTCTAAGACATTCTGCTTTTGTCCTTGTCTGGCGTTTACATCTGCCTCTATTTGGTTAGCAGACGGTTCATCTGGAAGTCTCTGTATAAAATATAAATCGAAACGTTAATGCACATACCATTAAAACACAATTTATTCATATGACAAATAAAGGTTCAGCGATATCTGAATATAATTAAAACTCCATCATTCATGGGATAAAAGCCTCATGCAAGCCTAACAGTCAACCATTTGTGGAGACATTGTCATTTAGTACTTTTGTTAAGATACTAGATGTCTGTCCATGAACTGGGCTAATAACCCCCCAAGGCAAAAAATTTGGAATAGGATAAAGTGTATCGGTGGTACTTATGGTGAATAATATCTAACAAATATATATATATATATGCCTGTGTTTTTCTTTCAGTCAAAGATCGTTTCATTACCAAATCATTAAATATTTTCATCTTATGGTGCTTTAATTGGTTAAGTATTTTTTGTATACCTCCATCAACACACCTTCACAAGTCTCCAAACACAATCCCACACTTGAAATGTTCATAAACCAGTGTAATATGAACTTTCAACTAAATTGGGCATTCCTATGGAAGCACTCTTTAATAACTACCACTGTGTGAAGTATCATCAATATTGGTTTATCCTAACTCAAGTTATCATCTGGAAACCATCCATCCAGACAGACAGACAGAGAGACTGACAATGACAAACAATCGGTTTCACTGGCATGGGACCAATAAATATATGTTTGGAAATATTGAAGGTCAAAATTACTAGTAATTGACTCATAGTACATGTATACTTTTCACATATATAGTTAAGATACATGCTGGGCTGCGTATAGATGTTAACTTCTAACAATACCTGGCAAACCGACTGCTAGGCATTGTATACACACACATCAACCAGAAAGAAAGTGTTCATTCAGCAAACAACAAGAACAGTCATAAGTATAATGAACATGAATGTTTATAGAGTATACCCCAAACTTTAGATGAGATCATAAAATTAATTAGCTACCAACCTATGGTGACAGTATAGTTATAATTATGAGTAGCAGTATAATTAATCCAATAATTCGATCATAAATCCAAATGGACAAATTATCCACTTGTATTAACTTCTGTGAAAAAATGCCAGATAATTCACGCTACTGTAAATTAAGAACAGGGAATATAAGCTTCACCTTCGCTCACTATTTATTGATTTATTAACTGGACACTACACATGGAAAGTAGGCTTCTTCTGAAATATTTTCTCAATAACGGGGGTGCATATTATACACGTGCGCATTATACACTAGTAATGACAGTACCCTAATACTGATGTGAGAAGAATCAAACAAACTAAACAAATATTGTTGGATAAGACAGTGACATGTACCTCTGAAAAGAAGTTCTCAGGCAGTTGACTTGGATAAACTGCTTCTCTGCCATACAGTAAGAAAAATGGACTGTATTTTGTTGACGAATGAGGTTTGGTTCTTATAGAGAATAAAACACCATCTAAGTGTTGATCCCAGTCAGTCTGGCACTCATTTGTCATCTTTCGAAGGGCACTGAAATATATAAATTGATACTTTTATAGAACTGCTAGAAGATGAAGGAAGAGAAATGTAGGACAAGACTGACATATGCCTACTCGCTTTTTCTCATAAATCAATATTATAATATTCATACTTCTTGATGGATCTTAACCCTGCAAGCCTCTTAACTATGATTCATATCAGTTGTATCCTATTTCTGATAAAACATGTAAGAATACTGCCCACACACACAAAACAAAATTAATCAAGTAAACAGTGACCCTGACCTTGGAGGTAAGGCCTTGCCCAAGGTAAAAAGACATTAATTTCCTTTTCACATATGGACTTACACCAACAAGAAGCAACATCAAGTGTGGCATCCTTCACATAGTAGCAAAATCCATTGTACTAAATTGATTTAAACTTTTGAACCCAAAGTCAATAGGGATCTTCCTTTCACTACACTTAAGCTATATGTGAAGTATGAACCTAATAGGGCCAAAACTGTAACTTTTACAGGGCCTACAATGTTTTTCTATGATAACCTATAGTGACCTTAACATTTGACCTTTTAACCTTAAAGTCAATACAGATGTTAAGTATGAACAATATGGCCAAAACTGTAAGTGTTTACAATGTTTTTTCTATGATTAACTCTAGTGACCTTCATGTTTGACATTTTTCCCCCAAAATCAATAGGGATCTTCCTCAAATTATACTTAAGATATAGGTGAAGTATGAATACTTTGTTACAGACACATGCATGCACCCCCACACACGTTCACCCATACATGAACAGTATGTTGTTGCGAGGGAATTGTGAAATATATAAACAGACACCCACTTCCTCCTTCTCTGAAGGTTTTGGAATGGGTCAAAGTCGTAACATAACCTTCTGTTATGGAAAAAAATTGTATTCAGCATGAAGCAAAACTATAATGTTTTCAGAACAGGAGCATGTTTTTTGTTATAAGTGTATTCTTTAACCAGATCTTGGAGATAAATGTATGATCTTGGGTAAAGATTGTAACAAATTATTGCATTATGTGTATAGTAATGAGTAAAAGAAGAAAGAGTAGAGAACCAAATTCATAACAACTGTTATTCCTTATATAAATACCAGTTTGACCATATAAATATTTCAAAACTGGAAACAAGATTGTGTTTACTATTATATGAAAATCAAAAACAAATTGTGATACCATTGTAGCATCCTCCTATATACAATTGTTAAAGAGAAAAAAGGCATCAACAAAGTAGCAAGTGAGTGAGTGTAAGGACTAGATTAAGGGATATAAGACTTTTTGGAACATGACTCATTGCTCAAAACTGAGTATGTGATAAAACTCCAGCACAACTCAAAATTCATCAAGGCTATAAAGAATTGGAGCATTGCTCATTTGTAGTCTGAGTACGGGCTTGGAGTAGAGCATGGGTAACAGTTTTATAACCTTATGGCTCGTAATCAATTTGATCTGAAACTGTATTTGACTGGAACCTAAGTTTTCATTGCAAAATGATTAATTCAAAAGACGGGATTATTAACAAGCAAGCAACTGGAATCGATTGTAATGAGCCAAGCAATTACACAATTAATGCATGTTGACTCATATAAGCAGTGAAAGATATGGGAAAGTTCATTCAATTGTTGAAGGCACTACATAATAATATACAAAAAATGTTCATGCTCTCTCGAGACTGGTTAATATTTGGGTTTTCAGTTGTTTTCTTGCGATGGCTGACGAAATATATGGTGTTATGTCTTTTATAGTTTTAGTACATGTAAGAAACATTTATGGCTCATAATAATAAACTTCTGTGTTTTTGAAGGACCAGGTATTGATTTTCAAAGTCAAATCTGATTTTCAGCCAATCGATCAGCTACAAATTCCTAGGAATGAAATTACATCATGTTTCACGAGATAGTTTTTTGAACAGTGTTTGTTACATATTATGTCACATGCATGTGTCTAGCGGAATCAATGACTGGCTATACTATAAGAAAATTATGGTTTTGGCGACTGGAACATCATCAGAGTTCACCAGATCATGACCTCTAACAGGGTTTCGACAGATCTTTATATGAAAGGGACCAATAAAGAAGCAGAATAAAGATATAGTTTTAATCAGATTGTTCTTTCAGTGGGACTATTGTATCAAAAAGTGTCAAATCAAAGCCCTGTATTGCTAAATGTTGTATCTTTTCGTCCCCTAAGATGCCTTACCTTTTAAGAGTCTGGTTTGTCCTCTCGTCTAAACCATTTGTCTGGGGATGGTAAACAGCTGTCACTTTATGCTTAACATTCCAGGTCTGGCAAAGAATTTCATTCACCTTAAAAGATAAAAAAAGATTGAAGGTTGACATTTACATTCACTGAATGTAGACGTTTTAAGCAAATCTATTCAACAGCAGTCTTCTTCAGAGCATGTTTATGAAATCCATTTGTAAGTTTAATGAATCTTAAATCTATACATTTCTGTTGTTTAATTAGGCAAACATTGTTGTCAGCACAGAAAAATTAGACCCCTAGTTTAATGGAATTGATATTTACGTGGTATATTTCCTTATTATTTTCCTTTCAGTCCAACTATTAATCATTACATTATACTTTTACATTATTAGTATTGGAGATTACAAAAAGAGGACCAAAATTGGTCTACATCACTCATCTAAGCATCTTGAGCTCATAGGAAACATGGAAAAGATTAGCTTTTTTATGCCCCTGGTTCGAAAGATCATCTTCATATTTGACATGCGTACTCAACTAATGACGCCCTTTCAAATGACACCAAGGTTGAAGACCTTTTGACCTTGACCTTCATGCTAAAAATAGCTTTCTGGATTTAGTTCCCGTCTGAGGGCATTGGTGTTTCACAAACACAGCTTGGTTTCCATGAAATTATACATTTTTTTCTCTGATCATTATTTCATTTTAAGAGCAACTCCCCCCCCCCTCCCAAAATCCCACCTTCCAAAACACTTACGTTTTAAGATTCTTGAACTCTCATGCATTATGAATTCATACATTTGGTTTGTATATGGGGAGATGGTGAAAACTGCATATATCCAAATTTATTATGTTGCTATACCCAAATTACATATTACACCTACAACTGCTCTGTATTGAAAATTGTTAGTAAAACTGTAAAATATCTGTTTTTCTCTGAAACATCTTCGTTAAAAATCAATTTTAGTTTCAAAAGCTTGTCCACAACTATGACAACCTCGACTATTACCTCATTGAGAAACTCTCTTCCTTGGTCAGTTAAGATGGCATTCATTGCCCCATGCCTAGCAAATAACTTCTTGATGCACTTTGAAACATCAGATGTAGATTTTGTTGGAATTGGATATGCTTCAACCCATTTCGTGTAGTAGTCTGTAGCAGTAAATATATATTTGTTTCCATCTTCAGTTTCTTTCAATGGTCCAACTAAGTCAATACCAACTAGTTCAAATGGCTTCAATACCTAAAACCATAGAAATTAAAAACTCGATATATATACACAAATATAGATTGACAGATTATTGTGTTATGTTACTCCATGACTATTACATATATATGGTGACAGCATCTAACTGATGTATTGCACAGAATTTTATATCTTTGCAATGGACCCACCCAAAGCAGTGAGGGATCTTTTACATGCCATGCCTACCATGACACAGGACCTCAGTTTTTTCTATTTCATACAAAAGACAAAACACCATTGCGTCATTGGTAGAAATCGAACCCAGGACCTACCGGTATCTGTCTTCAGCTGAACACCTTATCCATTGGGACAATGTGCCACACTGGCTTTATATGTATATACATATATAATTATACTTATAAACAATAACATAAAACAAAAGACACATTTCAAGAAAGTTATTCATCATACCAAGGATAAAAAGAAAAGATCATTGCAGTTGGAAGAGATCTGAGGTTTCTTCTGTAAAACTAGACTAGTCCAACATAAATTAAAGAATGAATTCCACCAATAGCAGCTAAATTTATTTAACAACAAAGTAAGACTTGTAAGGTTTGATTGTTTCCAAATGAAATGCAATTGCAAGGTTCTTATCTAGGTGTATATGAAGAGTCAAATATCATATAATTGTAAAGAAAACACTTACTTCCTTTTACATAATGGTATTGTCCCAGAATAGCTTTACAGCACTAAAATAATTATGACTTGAATTTCTATGACTCGACGTGCAAACAACCTTTGAATCATTTGGGGTTTCAGTGGGTTCAAGTTATAAAAATTTCTCTTGTGTTGTCTTTTAAATGAATTCATTGGCTGAAGGGACTTATGATAAAATTATTTTGAATGTTGTGATTTATTCATTTTGTAACTTGAAAACTGTTCATTTTTCTCAAATAAATAGAACATTTCAATTTTGTATTTGGCCACATTCAATATAGAACACATCCATAGATATGTGAAATTCAAAAAGAAATAGACCTTTTTCCTTTAACTGCGGAGCTGAAACATTGGACGGCAAAATCATAAACGTTCCCTCCAAATCGACCAGAATGACGTAAAAATACATTATGACGTAATAAAATTGGAGGGAACGTTAATCAATTTGCCGTCCGATGTTACAGCTCCGCAGTTAAAGGAAAAAAGTCTATTGTCCAAGACACTTTGTGAGGAACTCATTACCTACCTTAATGGGATGAAGATCTGGTTTCTTTGCTGGTTTTAATGGATCTGATATCTGGCTTTTCTGACAGGATTTGATCTAAAAAAAGGTACAAAGGAGTGATGAAAAGTTGCTAGTTGTTGATTTTTATCACAAATCTAATGTTAAGTCCAAGCTATTAATATTAATGTGATAAATCACAGTATATATTATATATAAACAGTGAAAGCTGTCAAAATCAGACACTTTCCAAATTGGACTCGGATAAAAATCAGTCATATTGTTTTTTGGGATGTAATTTTCTCTTACTATTTTCACTGAAATTAAACCTCTAAATATCAGAGACTATCTACTCTGGACACCCGACACAATCTCCAGTCTGCTTTTTGGTTCTAGGTCATGACACACCCATGGGTCATGGGCAACGATTGTGTAAATATTATTTGTCTGCATTGTAGCAAGAAGTAATGGCCTGGAAAATCTTAATGGAAAGACAGACAGACATAGCATGGGACAGACATGATGATTCCCATATACCTCTGCACATAAATACACTATCATTTTCACAATCTCCTGAAATAAGCTTACCACCAATATTGGTAAAACAACCTTGTCTTTACATTATGTACTATCAATACTTTGATTCATATGAGGCATCCCACTAAAGGTCTGTTTGTGTTAAAACTGAAGTTTGCCAGTTTTGAAGTTTTGCCAGATCTTTGCCCACAATGGGACAATTAGAGAAGCGGAATAAAGATATGGTTTTTATCAGATTAATTATGCAGTGATGTACTGCATAGAAATAAAACTGTGAATACAAAAGAGCCCACTGTTAGTTAGAACTGCAAGATTTATTAAGACATTTAACAAAAAGGTTTTGTAACAAGAGTTGTCAGAAGAGAACATAGCTGGCATGGTGGGGCAAGCATGTATTTTCAAAGTTCTTTTAATTCAAGTTCAAGCCCAAGGTAATGGTCAAAAGTTAACCAGATGAAAGCTATGGTCACAATGAATTTACATGTGAAATCCCTATCTCTAATAATTCAAAAGAAAAAGCCCATGTAAATTTTGGATAAGTTAGTCAAATTTTCAAGGTCCAGGTCACAAGTTCAAATTCCATGGTATCAAATAACAAGAGGCCCAAGTGGGCCTATATCGCTCACCTGAGTACCTATATTATCAGTCATGCATGAAGGAAGAACAGATGTTGAAAATATGTCAAATTTTATTTCAGGCTAGAATAAAAAACAACACTTTTTTGCACATCCATTCATGTGATTTTGATATTAAGCATTTCCTTTGTCTCTGCAAGAAGTCATTCAGGGCAACAAGTTAGTCATTTTCTTTAGGTGGGGCCTTTTGTTGACTGATTTCAAGTCTGGGTCATGAACAACAATTGTTTCAATATTGTCCAGATCTAACTTAAAATTGCCTAATTTCATATGTTGAGTGTTGAGAAACATCTAAAAACTTATTTAGATGTGTAAAGAAATGAAAAAAAAATTTTGACCACAGCTGGATTTGAACCGCTACTCTCCATATTTCAATTACCAAGTGGTATATGTACTATTGTGAGAACTGCTTTTTAGACATGGTGGCATTATCTGTTAACCAATTTGGATGAAATTTACCAAATTGATAGAGGACTTTTAGTACTTCATGTATTCCATGTTTCATTAAAATCTTTCATGTGGTATAACAGTAGAAGTGAAAAATGTGATTGAATTGTTCCTATACACCCTCATTTGGAAGTCTTAAAAAAATTCATAGAAAATCCAAAAATTGAGATATTGACAAAATTCTTTCAAAGTAACAATCCTTACCATAATTATGATCACAATAGTCCATAAGAAATCATCATTATCAATTAACTAGGAAATATGACACTTTTTTCTGCATTGAATCACCAAGTCCAAAGAAATGTCGAAAAAAATTCTAAAATTTGATTTTGGAAGGGAACCAAAATGACAATACATCTTCACTCATCCCTCTAGATCATTTCTATGCATTCTGTTTGTCTCTGTATACAGCCCGTATGAAAAAGAATATTGTTAAACGAGGGAACTCTTTTGTGACCTACTCTTGACTATGGTGGCGCCACCTGTAAAGAGGTCTGGACGAAAACAACAGAATTTGAAGAGGATCATAAGTGACTTATTTCTACCAAGATTTATTAAAGTCCTTCAAACAGTTTTGTAGAAAAAGTTGAAAATGTGAAAAATGGCCAACCCCCCCCCTTTTTTTTTTGGAAGTCTTAAACGTAAAATTCCTAATTTCATATGTTGAGTGTTGAGAAACATCTAAAAACTTATTTTGATGTGTAAAAAAAAAAAAAAATTTTTTTGACCACAGCTGGATTTGAACCGCTACTCTCCATATTTCAATTACCAAGTGGTATATGTACCATTGTGAGACCTACTTTTAGACATGGTGGCATTATCTGTTAACCAATTTGGATGATCCGCACAAAAAACAAAACTTTTGAAAAGGACTATGAGTACTTGCATCCTACCCAGTTTTATCACAATCCTTCAAGTTGTTCTGTAGATCAAGTTGAAGATATGAAAAATTGTCCCCCCCCCCTTTTCTTGGAAGTCTTAAAAAATTCATAAAAAATTCAAAAATCGAGATATTGAAAAAATTCCTTCACACCAGCATTCCTTACCATAGAAATGATTAAATGAAACCAAATGAATGCATCAATGTTTACTAAAAGAAAATAATAACTCTTTAATGCATTAAAATAACAAAGTCCAAAATAAAAATTAAAAAACGTCAAAAATTTGATTTCGGAATGGAACCAAAAATATCAACACTTCTTCCCATATGCCTCTATCTCATTCCTATGCAGTCGGTTTGTCGCTGTATGCACCCGATCTGAATAAGAAGTTTGTCAAAGGAGGGTACCCTCTGTGACCTACTTTTGTCTGTGGTGGTGCCACCTGTTCATGGATCCTGACAAAGATGACCACATTTGTCAGGGACCTTGAGTATTTGATGCATGCCAAGTTTCATTGAATTCCAGCAAGTGGTTCCGAAGAAAAAGTTCAAACTGTGAAATGTTTACACCAATTATCCCCCCCCCCCCTTTTTCTTGAAAGTCTTAAAAAAATTCATAAAAAATCCAAAACATAAAATATTGAAAAATTTTCTTTGCAGTAGTATTTCTTACCATCAAAATGATCAAATTAAACCAAATTAATGCATCAATGTTTACTAAAAGAAAAAAATACCTCTTTTCTGCATTAAAATTACCAAGTACAAAAAAAACGTCAAAAAAACGTCAAAAATTTGATTTCGGAATGGAACCAAAAATAACAACACTTCTTCACACATCCCTCTAGATCATTCCTATGCATTTGGTTTGTCTCTGTATGCCCCCGGTCTGAAGAAGAAGTTTGTCAAAGGAGGGTACCCTCTTTGACCTACTTTTGCCTGTGGTGGCGCCACCTGTTGATGAATCTGGACGAAAAACAACAACACTTGTAGGGGACCATGAGTACTACATGCTTATCAAGTTTCATCACATTCTGTTCAGTGGTTCTGGAGAAGAAGTCGAAAATGTGAAAAGTTAACGACGGACGACAGACGACGGACGGACGACGGACGGTGATTGATCACAATAGCTCACTTGAGCCTTTGGCTCAGGTGAGCTAAAAAGTGTTGATATGAGGGACTTAAGTGTGAAATATCAAAACCCTACCCCTATCAGCTTAAAAGATATAGCCCAGGTAACAGTCTCTAAAAAGTAGGTCAAAGTCAAAGGTAAAGATTACAAGGTCAAAAGTCATGGTATAAAAAGAAAGGTCTTGTCATGCAGATTTGATGTAAGAAGTGAAGCCCTACCCCCACTGGTTCAAAAGATAAAGACAAGGTTAATTTTTTTTTGAAAAGTAGGTCAAAGGCAAAGGTCACAAAGTCAAAAGTCATTAGAGTCAAATGAAAGCTCTTGTCATGAGGAACCTATGAGCGAAGTATCAAAGCCCTATCCCTATTGGTTATAAAAATATAGCCAAGGTTAAAGTTTTTTGTGCACATGGACGCTGACGCAGACATGTGGGGGTATGACAATAGCTCTCCAGACATTCTTCCTGACGAGCTAAAAATTGAAATACGATTGATATATATGTGAATCAAAATCATATATAAAGACTTACATAGGATCTGACATCATCAGTCATGCCTTTCCACCAATATCTCAGTTTAATGGCTTCAAGAGTCCTGTTGATACCAGTGTGACCACCGAAGGAACCATCATGGAATTCACGAATAACCTCCAAGTGAACACCTTCTTTAACAACCTCTACACCATTTAATACTCCATCTACATGCCGATACAGAAGATTATCTGGAAAGTAAAGAGATTTATACAAAAGCTGAGACCAGAATCCCATGCGTATAACCTAAGCAAGGAAAGCAAGAGCAACGCCAACATAGCATATGGCCCCCCTGGTTATTTTTGTAACATGGGCAGAACTCACTTGACCACATTAGAGGTCATCTACATTAGAGGTCATCTACTCCTCATAATCATCCACAAACAAAATTTTTCCATTCAAAAGTTTGTTTCTTATGATTAACAGATATGTCACTTGTCTTCATTTAATTCAGATATCAGTATTAACTGACACAAAAAATAAATATGCCAAAGATAGGTATCCTAATTTTACTTAATAACTTGACCTAAATATCCTTTATCAGTATATCAAATATCAATTCAATATCTTTATTGGTTCTAGAGATAATGAGCGGAAACTGTAAATGGACCGATGGGCAGACGGACCAATAGACAGACAGACCGACAGCAGCAAAACAATATGCCCCTCCTTCTTTGAAGGGGGGGCATAAAGATATGTACATGTACTATAAAGTACTTCTTTTATTGTGGGTTACAATATGCACTGGGATGTAAGCAAATTGAGATGCAATGTGTATTTGTAACCTGAGAAATGTGATCAAAATACAAGGTTCAGTCTAAATTTAGCCATGAAATTTGCCAGCACACCTTAATATGAAAAAAGCTATAATCAGCGTCCAATTTGTTATTTAGAAAAATGATAATATATGAGAAGTAACAATAGTAAATTCGATAAATATCGATCTTGTATGAGAAAAGCACTGTAAGTCTAAACAAGTGATTACACATAGTTTTAGCTGTGAAATATGCCAGCACTACCACCTTAAAAAGATACTGTCATATACAGTATCCAATCTGGATCATTCTCAATAACTGAGTAATGAATAAAGAACATTTTGATGTATGCTACATTTGAAATATGAGAAAAAGGTCTAACCATAGCTGTCCTAAGAGGACAAATACACCTACATTGTAGATATCACCTGGGTTCAAGGTAATAACACACCCTTAGGTCATGGACAATAATTGTGTAAAATATCATCTCCCTTCAAATTAAAAGGAAGAACTTGCAACTCGGACAAGAATTCTGGCTATGTATGCACTGTGACCTTGACCTTGTAGATATGGCCATGGTTCAGAGTCATGACACACCCTTGGACAGTCACATGAAGAACAATTGTGTGAAAAGTTATTCAGATCCAACATAGCAGGAAGGAGTTATGGCCCGTAAAATTTTTTTTTGACAATTATGCACTTTGATCTTGACCTTGAAGATATGATCTTGAGTCAAGGTCATGACACATCCACTGGTCATGGACAACAACTGTGTGATGTATTATCCAAATCCATCTTGGCAGTAAGAAGTTATGGCGTGTACAAGGATTTTAGCTGTGTGTGCACTGTGCCCTTGACCTTCAAGATATAACCTTGGGTTGAGGTCATGACACATCCCTATGTCCTGTACAACAATTGTGTGAAAGGTTATCCAGATCCAACATAGCAGTAAAGAATTATGGCCTGGACAAGGATTTCAACCAAGTGTGTATTGTGACCTTGACCTTGGGGATATGATCTTGAGTTAAGGTCATGACACACCTTGGTCATGGACAACAATTGTGTGTACTTGGCAGTAAGAAGTTATCGCCTGGACAAGGATTTTGGCTATGTATGCACTGTGACCTTGAACTTGAAAATATGACCTTAGGTTAAGGTTATGAAACACCTTTGGGTCATGGACAACAAATGTGTGAAGTATTATCCACATCCGACAAGGGGGTAAGAAGTTATGGCCCGGACAAATGTGAATAAATAGACAGACTGACAGAGGGATGGACAAGCAGACAGGGTAATTCCTATATACCCCCCCAAACTTTGTTTGTAGGGGGTATAAACATGTGATTTTTACAAGAACAAAGCTGTGTGAAATTTGCCAGTAAACATGTCATAAAATATTATAGGACAATACATAGTATTCATTATGCAGTATGGATTATTCCCATTACTTGAACAGTACAATATCATGATGAGAAATGCATCTGTTGTATGAAATCAATGGCAATTCTAAAAGCTTTTAGCTGTAAAATTTTCCAACATATCTAGCTCAAAACAAAAAACAAAAACATAGTAACATTGTATCCATTGTACTATTTGCAGTATTCCTAATAAATATGAACAATGAAATAATGTTAACTAGAACAGTCCTAACGGGATAAATACCCCCTGCGGCAAACAAAGTTGAAACATGCAATTATTTATCCAAAGATACATCACTGATATAAGTGTAATGGATGTCTCACTTACAAGAACATTTTGAGGTATAATCAATGAAAACAATCTGGTTTGTGTGCACTCTGACCTTGACCTTGTAAATATGACCTTGATTCAAGATCATTACACATCCTTGGGTAATGGACAACAATTGTGTAAAATATAGACTTTCAGCAACACAACAGTAAAAAGTTATGGCTCACACAAGAATTCTGGCTATGTGTGCACTATGACATTGACATTGTAGATATCACCTTGGTTCAAGGTAATAACAAACCCCTAAGTCATGAACAATAATTGTGTAAAATATTATTCAGATCCAATAAGGGGATAAGAAGTTATGGCCTGTACAAAAATTTTTGATATGTGTGCATTGTGACCTTGACCTTGATAATATGACCATGGTCAAGGTCATGACACACCCTTGTGTCACCTTTGGGTCATGGAAAACAGTACAACAATTGTGTGAAATATTATCCAGATCTGACAAAGTTATGGCCTTGACAAATGTGAATAGACAGACAGATGAACAAACAGACGGGTGATTCCTATTTATCCCCCAAACTTTGTTTGCCTGGGTATAATAAATATTGCATTTGTTGTATGAGAACATTAGCTGAAATTTGCATTTTGCAAGATTTTTTCTCTATGCCAGCACATTCAACTTTACCAGAAATAAGGTTTTAAGTAATATTCCATGTGTTACTTGGACAAATCCACATAACTGAACAATGAAATAATAGAATCAAGATGTAATGTGCATTTGTAATTTGAGAAAAGGAGTCAAAGTATGGGTTTCAGCATGAATTTAGCCATGAAATTTGCCAGCATACCTACCTTAAACTGCAAGAAAGCTATAATAGACTATCCAATATGTGTTTAGAAAATTCATGATAAATGAGCAGAAGCATGAGTAAATTTTGATGAATATCAACTTGGATGCCTGAGAAAAGCAGTCTAACCAAGTGATTTTACAAGGTTTAGCAATGAAATTTGCCAACACACCCATCTTAAACTAGAGCTGTCCTAACCGGACAAATACCACCCCCCCCCCCCTCTTCAGCAACAAAGTTGAAACATGCAATAATTCATCCCATTATGACAAGACATTGAAGATGAGTAGTCAACACAGCTTCACAGTAAGCTGAACCCTGTGAAGCTGAACATTTCGTGATTATTATAGGGTCTTGACACAAGAAATTTACAGGTGGATTATAGAATTCTTCCCATAAATAGATCAAACGAGATGTGTAATCAATGAAAATACAAATACCCAGGTGATTGGATGCAAACACTTAAGTTGCTCAAAATCCCATATGGACTTTTCATACCATTTACTTAGGGTGGGAACAAGATGCCAACAGATATATCAAATAATACTTAGATACCTACTTGTAGAATGTGGGGAATGACCCTGGGGACCCCTGACTTTTACCATACAACTTCCTTTGTCATGAGAAGAAAGAAAATATACAGTTTAGGGGTGTGGACCTGAACTATTTTTTAGATAATTGAATAATAAATTAACTAAACTGTGATGAATACTGTATTTGCTGGAAGAGAACATTAACCTGAATATTTGATTCTACAAGATTTTACTCAAAAACTTATCTGCATACCCACCATAATGACAAATATGGCCTAAGGTAGCATTCAATGTGTTATTTGAATTATTCCCAATATCTGAACTATGAAATAAGCAAACTGAGATGTATTGTGTCTTAAATTTGTAATATGACAAAAGGGGACAAAACATGTGACTTTGGAAGAAATAAGTTGAGAAATTTGCCACTGTAAAATGGAATAAGGTCATATAATTTCAATGTATTACAATTGTATTTGGAACTTTTCCTATATTAGAACAATAAAAGAGTCAGAGTATGTGATTTTGCCAGAATTTTTATTGTGGATTTGGCCAACATACTTTATTAAAAATAAGGTCTAAGGTAGTATTCAATGAGGTTTTTAGACTTTTGCTAAAATCTGAACAATGAAAAAAGGAAATTTTTATGAATATTGCCCTTGTTGTATGAGAGAACAGTTTCAACAGGTTATTTAATGAGAGTTTAGCCGTGAGAATTGCTAATATATCCACCTTAAAGAGATATAAGTCCATAACTAGTATTTTGAAATGTATCCTTCAGACAATTCCCAGTATATGACCAGTGATAGCATGAATAATGCATTTGTTATATGAGAAAAGGGGAAAAGAATTAAACGTTTGAATAATATTTTCTGATTCCAATATTTTTGTTTAAATGAAATGCATTAACCATATGGGGAAATTTAATATGAAATAACATTGATGTATTGTTTACATGAGAAAATTAATATGAAATAACTGAGAAAATTAATATGAAATAACATTGTTGTATTGTTGACTTATTAGTTATAAGTGTAATTCATTATTAGTGATATTATATGAAATCTATATAAGTATGAACTGGAAAATAAGAAAATAATTATGCTATTGGGATATTAAAATATTGAATGTTCATGACTACTACTTCATGTTTACGCATATGAGCTTTTAGTTGATGACAAGTATGACATAATCAATGGACCATTCCTCAGTGGGAAAGTTTTAATTTTCAGAAATATGTATTCCAGAGTACATCCTGTTTCATGTTCATGTAATTAGTTAATTGATATGTTTGTTTAAGCATTAAAAGGGTATGCACAGGTGTGTACCTTCATGTATGAAGCCATGTGCACTAATATCTGTAAAAACTAATTAAACGATTTGTTATATGACAAGTTTTGGAGGTCAGTTAAGGAAGTAAGACCATATATAGCATTCATTATGCTGAATTGATTATTCTGAATATCTGAACAGTAAAATAATAAAATTTCATGAATACTGCATTTATTATATGAGAAAAAGGGCTGGAATATATGATTACACAATATACAGTTTACAAAAGAAGTAAGACTCATTACCTATATGTCAAGCAAAGCATTAAAAACAAGAATTGTTATATGCATATGACAATTTAAATGAATGATCTAATTTATTTCAATCATGTTAAAGATACTAATGAACTATTGTATGGCAATGAACTTTATGTGTGTTTCAACAATAAAAATTAATGGAAGTAAAATATCTCTATGTAAGAAAATAATTAAATCAATTATTTTCAAACATCATCATGTTTGGTGTCATGAATAATATTTTTGTGCAATTTGATGGCAAGATATATCAACAAATAGTTGGGATTCCTATGGGTACTAACTGCACGCCTCTGATAGCAGATTTATTTCTTTATTGTTATGAGAGGGATTTTATGGTTTCTATTCAAAAATCAAAACGTTTTGACCTCATTGACAAATTTAATAATACTTGCAGATATCTGGATGACATTTTGGTTATCGACAACCCTGAATTCGAACAATTTATATCAGAAATATATCCACCAGAGCTCACATTGAATAAAGCTAATACTTGAGATAAATCTACACCTTTCTTAGATTTAAACATAAAAAATATCAACAACTTAATATATACTAATATTTATGATAAACGTGAGGATTTTGGATTTCCTATTGTAAATTTCCCTTACTTGGATGGCGATGTCCCTCGACTCCCATCATATGGTATCTATATATCTCAATTAGTTCGATTTGTCAGAGGCTGCACCGATGTTTTGGACTTTCATAAACGAAATTTACAAATTACTACTAAACTTTTAACTCAAGGTTACAGATATCACAAGCTAAGAAAAACATTCGGCAAATTCTTCAGATCTTATTCAGAACTTCTATCTAAATTTGGAAATATTTCTTTTCAACAGTATGTATCCAATGGAATTTCCCATCCTAATTTTTCGGTGATCTCGTATATAAACTAAGGAAAGTAAAAGGCTCCGATAACGTTATTTTATCATGTAATAAAATAGTCAAACGTCTCATAAATAGACAATATGATATTGAGATCATCAAAAAGACTATAGGTCTTGTATTTGGCCCCTCTACAGCCTTATGCAGACTTTTACTTGAACGTTGCACGCTGACTAACAGGGCGGTGGGGACTATATGACGGGCCTTGTCCAAACCTCTTTCAGAGGAGACATGGTCCTGAACCTCGTCCCCTCTGACTGTTAGTCGGGACTCCTACAGATCTAGGGTCTTAGCTCGCTTTCAGACTGGCAGAGCACGGTTTATCATGTTAATGTCGCATATATTTTTATACCATTATGTGTTTTACAATACCTTACGTGTTTATATTTTTATGACCTCTCAATATACGATACCTGTTGACCCTTGTTCTTTACATGGAGGATTATTTATAAATTTTTAAATGTACGTCTTTTGATTGTTCTGCTGTTACGGTGAGTGGGAAGGTGGGCCCGTAAACCGGTTAACCACACCATTTGTTTGGCTTTTGTCAAATTAAATGACCGTCCTAAGTCGGTATGGTAATTGCACTACAATCAAATATTTTTGTAATGTGTTAAATGTTCTATTATATTATTTATATTCATGTATTGTATAGCTCCATGGTGACTTCTGCCACATAACTGAGCCGGTAACTCCTCTTTTTTCTTTCATATCTACACTTATTCTCAGATGCAGTGTGGAGCCTGTAAAAAGGTTCCCTGTGTCGGGGTGTTTCAAGTGTTATTATTCACCCAATAGTTACTGACTTGGTTGTGTGGGAGTTTCCCCCAGAGTTTGTACATCCTTATCCCCCCCCCCCCCTTTTCATTAAAATTGCTTCAAATATAATAAAAATAAAATACACATCTCCTAAAGCTATAATCACACCACTTAGATTGCCCTCTGTGTCCACTCTTCATATACCTGGTATTTCTTGTAGAAAATTATTCGGCACCACTAAAGTTCTTATTTCTCCACTTAAAAGTAGTTTCCCTATTAAACGTTTGATCTCATTTTCAAAAACATTCACACCTATAAATTCTTACAGAGCTGTCAATTCTATACGCAGAGGGTATTCTAAGATTAATAAGTGCAACGCCAAGAAATGTCTTACTTGCCATCATTTAAACTGCAAGTCCAATATTGAATCTTCGGTTAATGGAAATATATTTAACACCAAATTAGACAAAGACATAGATTGAAATACTGCCAATGTTATATATGTCATCACTTGAGAAGCTAGAGGATGTGGGGCTCAATATGTCGGGGAAACTTCTCAAACTTTGAAACAACGTTTTTGAAATCATTCCTATAAAATTCGTAATAATTCACGACGTAAATACCAGAATTTTCTTTATAACCACTTTAATAAATACCAACATAATATTAACAATGTGAAAATAACTCCAGTAGAAAATATCTCTAAATTACAAGGTGATACGAAATCAGATGTTAAAAAACGACTTTTGGAAACCGAGCTCTACTGGATTAAACAACTACAAACCCCATACCCTTTCGGTCTCAACGACCAAATATATCGACAAGGTAATATTTCTTCTCGTCAGAATAAGATCAATATTTTTACATTAAGACATAAAACTATTAGAAAACGTAGGTCACATGGTCGTCGTCGTAATCGTAACATCAGAAAACGTAATCGTTTAAATAGGTCATTAAACGATCTTCTATTTATCGCAAAAAATAATGGCCGTCATGAACTTTTGCATGCACTATCCTCTATTCCGGTAAATAAATTGAAACCTATCCTGGGCGAAGCTGATCTTCGAAGTTTACGCAATTCTGATTGATATAAACTCAATTTGATTATTTTATTTTCATATAATAAACTCTTTCCTCGTATTCCGTCTCTTCCACCCAAGCAGCAATTTCTCAAAATTAAATTTATTAATAAAGGCTTCGATCTACTTAACATTTCTAATATTTTCCGTGATCATAGAGTCACATCTAAAATCCCCCAATATTTTGAGAATTTAGAACCTCCACTTATTTGTTACCAGTACAAAAAGCCTATAAGAAATCTTATTTTAAATTATAATAAAGTTACATCTAACCCTGATGTTTCAGACTCTATTCCTTCGTCATGTTCTTGTGAAAATTCTAAATATGTTTATAAACCGGCAGGTCATGTTATTACTGGTGACCTAAACTGTATTTCGGACAAGAAGGGGGCAGGCTTGGTGTAGTGGTTAAGCGCTTGGCTTGCGGCGCCAACGATCCAGGTTCGATTCCCGGGTTGCGCCACTATGTTTAAGAGGTTGGTAACCTCCTGCTTCCATGTCGCGATATAACTGAAATATTGTTGAAAGCGACGTAAAACACCAATCAACCAACCAACCAATCGGACAAGAAATTGCGCACCCTTTTTGGAAAAGGGCCTAAATATAGGTTACCGTCCAGGATAGATTTCAATAAATGCTGTGACGTTATAGAAGATGCTTTAACTACATATTGTAAACGTTGGTGTAAAAAAGAACAGGTAAAGGTTCATGCTCTTAATGATTGGAAATTCGAGATTTTAAGAATTGTCGATATCCGTATTAAGAACTTTACGGAAAATCCGCATTTATTTCAACAGCCTAATACATTGACGACAAATTCTATTAAAAAGAAGATAGCTGACTTACATGCTAAATATGTCTTTGTTCCCGCTGATAAAGCAGGTAATAACATAATAGTTGTTTGAAAACTATATTATATTGAAGTACTTAAAAACGAATTAAACTCCACTCATACATATGTTGAAAGCCCTACTTCAAAAGAGAGCACCTTGCACGATCACCTCATGACCATATCCGACTTCAAAATTAAAACTGATAAATCTGATCTACCAACCATGTATTTGCTCCCAAAACTACATAAAAGTCCATATAATCACGTTTCATATTTAATTCTAGCCACTGCTCTACTACGGTACTATCGAAACATATTACGTCTGCTCTAACTGCTATAAAAGATCATATTATCAAATATTGTGATGTCGCATTTCATAATAGTAACATCAATTACTTTTGGTCGATTAAAAATACTCATGAAGTTATAGACAAACTTCTTTCGCTAAATTTCAAAGCGACTCAAATTTCTACATTTGATTTTTCAACACTTAATTAATTATATTCATACTAAAAGTAGTAATATAGTATTGTAGGAATATATATCTCTGGAGTGTATCAACAATCTAAATTAATAAACTCCGTACAAGAAAAATGTCACAAGAAAAAGAAACAAGTTAGGTTAAATATCATTTCTTAAACTAAAAAATGTTTCTTACAATTTATACATTATCACACACACATCAGCTCATGTACTTTGCAATCACCGATTTCATCAATAAAAACATTCATATAAAAGTTCATTTATGTTTATAAATTATTATAAAACAGTATACAGTTGTTGACTGGGGTTGAGGTTAACAGCTGATTTGTTGGACCCTAGGATGAACAGTTCATCCATGGGTCCAACAAATCAGCTGTTGACCGAAACTGCAGACAACAACTGCTTTGTTATACTTTTTATATAAACAAGAATGAAAGATAACTCCATTTTGAATATGTCGAGGGGTCCCTAAAGGGGCTTGATTTTTAAAGAATTAATTTCATCGTTGAAAATAAATAAATTTACCAATATTCAGTGTCTAACAGAGGGAATCAATAAAATAAACTTAAATTAAAAAAAAAAACTTGTTACCATAACCGTGATAACGGGATTCTAGATCTCATGGGTCAACAGTTTGTCACATGACCGGTCCAACAGTCGATATTAACAGCTCGTTTGGACCGACTGTTTTTAACAGTCGATTTATTGGACCTTTTTAAATATAGATTATTAAGGGTAAAATAGTAAAGGGTATAACAATATTTCATTTTATTATAGAAGTGTATAAAACTAAGAATTACAGGAACATGTTAGATGTAAGAAAGAAAGCTATATGGTGGGAAAAGTAAAAGACTGAGGAAAAGTGTTTGAATCAAGAGAGGCCAAGTATCTATAGATCTGTCACTAGTCAGATATAGATAATAACTGAAAAGAAACCACTAGGAGTTTAATTTCCAGCTACTACTATAATTAGCCCAATCAAATGCAATGATGTCAAGTAATGAAGTATTTGACAAGTAAATTTTCAAGCATCATTACTTTGTCACTGTAAAATGTGGTGTGTTTACAGAATAATTATTTCTTCACTGCATTTCAGATTAGACTATTAATGTTACGGTGTAAATATATATTGAACAGAAGGATGCCATACCAATATCAATGTAATAATCTTTGTTCGACATATAAAAAATCAAACAATTTTAACAAGCATGATTATTGATTTGTCTTACATAATTATTTTAAAAATATAAATATATGTCTATATTATTTATATTCATGTATTGTATAGCTACATGGTGACTTCTGCCACATAACTGAGCCAGTAACTCCTTTTTTTTCTGTTATGGCGATGAAGTATTTGTTTACATCTGTTTTATTACACTGCTACCATATACAGCATAAAACAATATGAACAAACAGCAGTCACGTCTTACAAATGAACCATCTAGATGTGGCTGAAACTTGCTGTTATGAGTCAGTATACATTATTAAGGAACTCTAGCTCTGCAAATGTCATTTAATGTTTGTTGTCATGCACTCACTCACTGCCAAAGGAATGGTACTATAATCAAGGCATCTGAAGAAGGACTGTTCCAATCACATACCTTTTATTCTAACTTCCTGAACCACAGAGCCCTGATACGTCATCCTTGAACTTGATCTTGCCCCCCCTCTCCCCATAAGAAACAGTATTGTATCAGGGCTCTGTGTCCTGAACATGCTGAAAGAATTGATTGCTGCATGTCTTTAACAGCTATATGGTCTTTAATCCTAGCACTTCAATGGTGGTCACTTCTCTTTTTTTCTTTCAAAACTCCTGACGAATAAACAAATGCATGTACATCTTCCTCCCTGCAGTGTCCTGAGGCTGAGACTAAACCATTAGATATACGTGTTTCAGATCTACGTCACAATTCTTAAAATTCAAACTGCATTGAAATGGAGAACTGAACCTATAAAGTGATTCAAAACTCTGTTTATTTATTAATCAGTGGGTAGCGGACTAGATTTGTTGAGGTTTTGCAAACCTGAGTTTAGGCCTAATATAGACCTAGGCTCACTAGCCGTATTTCGTCAAAATGAGTAACAAATATGCATAATACATGAAAGTTATGTAAAAAAGGAATCAAAACGAGTTTGTGAGAGTACCAATTGTTTGAATAAAACCTCGATTGGTAGACCATTTAATGTTTGTATGCGTTTGAGCAGAATCGACGTTCAAAGTGAAAGTAAGATGTGCATATGTATTTCATTAAGAAAAAATACTTTAACGTTAGATTATTCAATGACAGTACTCAAATTGAATCGGTATTATTTTGTTTTATACTATCAATGGTAAATTATTATGCATACACACTGGCAAATTTCACGGTGCTGGCGGATTTCACGCTACACCGGTCAATTGGATCATTTCGGTAGAAAGTTACACTACATTTTACGAGTCAATTTGGGTGATAAAACTTCTTCTTAATTTTTTTTTTCCGGTAATTTTTTCGATTTTTGAAAATAGAATCGAAATCGGCTCACTTTCAGCGATCGATATTCGATCATCAGCGATAATCGTTTCATCACTAGTCCTCACCAATATTTTTGAAGAAGTGTCAGTTGATAATTTTATATACACTATGCATGAAAAATAAAACAAGGGCAACTCAAAACGTGACATTCCTAGCACAGCAGCAAAATCCATAATACTAAGTTGATCTTGAACTCTGACCTTCTGACATATCAATTGGGATCTTCCTCCCATTATCCTAAAGGTATATATGAAGGAATGAACCCAATAGGTTTAAAACTGTGGCTTCAAGAGTGTCTACAAGGTTGAGTTATTGATGCATGCATCTACACACAAATGGTACTGTTACTATATCCCCCCGGCAACACTGCTGCAAGGAGATAATAAAGTTATGAGGTACCATCAAATCTGGGGGATATTTGCACCACACTGACATATGATACTTATGGCTGTACATGTGTAGTTTATGTCACAAGAGTGAGATTATAATCATTATTCTCAAGGAGACATTCTTAGTATTTGCTATAGTCTGCAAAATTATCAAAAACAATTATAGGCTGAATCTCAAATATTTTCTACATAAGGTTAACAACAGCAACGCCTAGCATGTCATAATATGCTCATCACTTAGTGTGACATAAAAAAACTTTTTAAAGTGTGTAGGCTACCCCCTACCCCAATTATTCATGACTCAAGATAACACATGCTTTGGTCCAGGGCAACACACCTGTGTAATATTATTGAAATCCATAAAGGCAGTAAGAAGTCATGGCCAAAAGAAGATTATCTAAAATTAAAAAGAATTATAAAACCCATAACTCTGTACTGACAAAGGGGATATTTTCGAAATTGAAAGGTATATTCTCTTATTTTATAAGAGTATTCTGTGTAAGTCTCATGAAAATCAATTCATGATTACTGAAGTTATCATATCCCATGGAAACTGCCATAATGCTATCATCAATGAAAAAAAAATTCTAAGTTCAAGGGCCATACCTCTAGCAAAACCAAGTCAACCATACCAAAATGCAATCTGGTACTTACCCACATAGATATAAAGTTATATGCCAAGTTTAAATCCAATATCTTGAAAGACTACAGAAAAAAGTCTAGGAAACTGTAAATTTCTTGAAGGGCCATAACTCTAGCAAAACCAAGTCAATCATACCAAAATGCAAACTGGTACTTACTGTCATTAATATAAAATTATATGCTAAATTTCAATCCAATACCTTGAAAGACTGCATAAAAAAGTCCCGAAAACATGACCTTGGAGGGACACATGCACGGAAGTACATATGATAGCATGTCCTGTCTATGATGGACATTAAAAAAGACATCTTCTGGCATTTTTAAGAAAGTTAACAAATCAAGATAACAGAGAAGTTAAATCCAAAACCAGTATTTTCTTTCATTTTCCATCATCATATATATTTAGTGTGTATTTCTCAGCAAAAAGCAAAAGCCACGATGACATCTATAAAAGTGTACATCTACATCCAATCTGATTATAACCAGACCTATATTCCAGTGTCCCATAGCAGTAAAGATCTGGCAAAACTGGGTTAATTAAGTCATCTTCTGGTCAACTCTGCTGATGTTTAAATCGACAAATCAGTAATGTTTCTATCATATCTATGCAAGTCTTTTGTATATAGCTTGATTAATTATCATGCTGATGATGTTATGCTCTGAGGGTAATATAAATCAAGCTAATGCAAATTCAAGGTTTTTTAAATCAAAACTCACCTGTATTTCCTCAAAGCCAGAAGTGTCTTGTCCTCTGCTATTCCTTGTTCTACTAGGACCACACTCTGCATTACCAGAAGGCCCAGCATCCTCAGACTCGATCAATATTCTCCCATACTGCTGGATTATTTTCATCTACAAACCAAAATTTTCCACTCAAACATTGTACAGGAGTTTAAATCTACATTAAGAATGTATGATGCATACTGGTGAATAGCTATTAAACTAGCAATAACAAGAGCTATCAAGAGACAATGGAAAATTCAGAATGAATTTAAATACCATAAAGCAAATTTTTTTCCCAAGAACGTAAATATAGCAGAAGAATTCTGTCCAACCAAAAGGTTCTCGTCAGAACAAGCATAATCTATCTTTACTATAAGATCATAAATTATATTATTGACCAAAAAAACACTTTTAAGAATTAGGTCAAAGTCCAAGATCACTAGGTCAAAAGTTATGGCATAGATCTGAAACCTCAGATCTTTAGGGACCTTTGTGTGAAGTATTATGTTTATACTTCTCTTAGTTACTGAGATTTTGCTTCAACTGGAAACCAAAATGCTGACAGAAAGACAGACATTGCCAAATCTATAGACCTAAATTGCTTTGCAATCTAACCAAAGATGTAAAATCTTTTTATTAAAATAAAATGCATATTCTGATAGTGTTTATATGGAAGGATCATCCGATAAGCAATCAATTATTTTTGAACATTTTTCAAATTTTAAGACTGATCAGGGGGTTAGTGAACCTCAACCTCAATGGCTATGGCTATGGCCATCTGAGAACTTAAATCTGGCTGTCTGCCAGTACATCATCCACCACTGATGCCAAGACATAAAGTATCAACATTCTATCTTGGAATTATATAGTAAAGAAGTTATGGTCATTTGAATAAAAAAGCCCTTTCACCTGACTGTCTACACCATCCAATACCAATAACACCAAGGGTATGACATTATCTCTCCTGGACTGTCCCATGGAGCTAATAAAAGGTTCTTGAATGAATAATTCTCTAATGGTTACAAGAAAACTGTTTTGGAATCCACAAATACATGTACTTTTAAAGATAAAATGGACAACCTCTCACAAAATGAATCATGATATTCTAACTTCCAGTGTCTCTTTCTGCAGACTTTACCTGTACTCAAATGCAAAGTTAACCTGTCTCAATAAGCAGGCTTTACTTTTCTCTACCTGAAGACTTACCCTATAATTTCTATTTGTAACCTCTAACAGTGTCTCTTTACAGTCTTTATCTCAATCCACCTGCAGAGTTAACCAGTATCTGCTGGCTCTACCTGTCTCTACATTGACCTGCAGACATGACCTGTATCCATCTGTTTGTCTCTACCTACAGGCTTTATCTGCAGTTTTATCTGTATCAACCTGCAGACTTTACCTGTCTTTTTCTGCAGACTTTACCTGTCCCTTTCTGCAGACTTTACCTGGATATATCTGCAGATTTTATCTGTATTTATCTGCAATTTGTCCTTTTCTGCAGACTTTACCTATATCCATCCATGTACACAGACTTGAGTTGTCTCTACTTGTAGATATTACCTGTCTCTACCTGTAGACATTACTTGTCTCTACCTGTAGACATTACCTGTCTACACCTGTAGACATTACCTGTCTCTACCTGTAGATATTACCTGTCTCTAACTGCACCCATGTTGAAGACTCTGAGGTATGAATCAGTTTTCTGCGCTTAGTGTCAACATGATCAACACATGTTCCTGATGTGTTGTGATGATCCAAGATGAATGCTTCCTAGGTCAATTGTTACAAAACTGACGCCGCTTGAAATAAAGCTATATACCAAATTTCAACTCAATATCTTGAAAGACGGCAAAAAAGAAAGTCTGGAAAACATGACCCCGGACAGACGGACGCACAGAGCCATAACATAATACGTCCCGTCTAATGACGGGCGTATGAAAACAGTGTGTTCACTGAAGCATAAAGTCAAGGTCAAGGTCACTAAATTTTTTTATTGGTTGGATAGAACATTCCAGTATCTACAAACCTACCAACTTTGACATAAGTACCCTTTAGGGTATGAAAGAAACCAAGCTAAACGCAAATGCTAAACGCAAAATGTTGATGCCGTGTGGACGGACAGACAGACGGACGGGTGGATGGACAGATGGACGGATTTTGCCAATTCATAGACGGGAATTGCTTTGCAATCTGGTGAAAAAAGGGCTCACGATTTTCGGAGATACTGAAAATGAAATACCATCGGACCAACAGACAAGTCCAGTAATAATGCCGTCGGTCCCATAAATAATCTTACATTTCTGGACTGATTATCCTGTAAAGATGAAAATAAAAAATAAAAGAGTAACAAAAGGTTAAAGGCCCTTTCATTTATATGGGGAAAAGATGCTGACAATGATGATTATTGTATTGATTTTGTAAAAGAAGAAGACAACTAAAGATATGTGTTTTTACTTGCCAGAGATTAGAAATGAATTTTTAAAAACCAATGAAAATTAAAGTGGGCAGTTGTTGTACGATTTTTGTGACCATCTTTCTAAAAATGTACATTTTCCTTTCGGTCTGGTAAAAGTTGCTTCAGTCTAGTGAATTGTCCTAGTTTACCAGACCAAATGTCCTGTTAAATGATTTACAATTTCATATTCACTGGATTTTTTTATAGATAAAAACTCATGGTGAGAAAAACGCTTCAAAAGAAGTATATGAAGCAGTATAGAATTAAGCTTAAACACTTACATGACTTATTATACTTACTTTTAAAAACTTTCGATGAAAATTCATAGTAAATTTATACTTATGATTTTTTTAGTGAAACGCATGGTCATCCAGAGGCTGAGTTGCACTTAAAGTTCAACAACATTTACGAGCATGATGGGTTCACTTACATGTATAATTGAAGACAAAAAAATTAAATCCCAACATACCAATTAACCCTATTTTTTCCAATGTGAAAAAGGAAACACATATATATATATATATTTTATTGTCTAATGCAACACTCATGCTTCATGTATTCAAAAGGTTGGGGACAACCTTTCATTTGACTTTTGAGAGACAATTACTCTATCTATTGCATACATGTAACAATCTTTTAATTAATTTAATTTAATCCTCGCAAGTAATCAATTTCAAGAATTAATCAAATACTAAACAAGAGTTGTCAGAAAACAACATAGCTCAACGGCGGAGCATTATCAGAGGGAAAGCATTAATTTAATTTTTTGTCCCATATTCATAATGCTAAAAGATAAATGTTTGGGAAAAATTCAGACAAATTTTGGGAAAAATCAATGAAATTTCCATTGGGAAGGGTCCTTATTTATCCTGATTTGAAGAAGAAAAATACACTGAAGAGTGCCATTTGTTGTTTAAGTGACACTATTATTCACATTCCAACTCTTATCTTTATCAAAATTACAGCACCTATACTAAGGTTTACTTCATTCTCATTCTAACATCCTTTCTAGTGTTGATTTCACCATAAAACATAATTTTTGATAATAATATTGCTTCATTACTCCGGGTTGCAAAAATTTTGGATTCAGCTGTCTAACACCGACTTCCACATACCTTCATTCAACAATAGTTTGGTACTGTGAAAGGGTTTAATGACCCAACCATGATAGATCTAATTGCTGAAAAATGTTGGGAGACAAAATGCTCATTACAGATTAAAGTATATATAATTTTATGCATCATTTTAATCCCATATTTCAGGATCTATATACCATGCAGGAAACGGCTTTTAGTGCCCTCTAAATTTTCCAGGGGGGGGGGGGGGGGTCACAGTTTCATGCATGTTATAATGATTATAACTTCAACCAAAGTTGCTGATTTTCAAGACGGTTTTAAAAAGTAGACTTGTTGATTCCTTTCAGATTTGTCTAACGTCATTTATTTTGAAACAGTGTCACGGTATCCTAGATATGAAATCACTTATACCTGTTTCAAATGAGCTGTGTGAAAATGGCTAGGATATGAAGGGGAATCTATGGTTTGACACACAAAGATGGCCGACAACGGGAGGTAACTCCAACAGATTCTTGCTTATTGAAAACTATCTACATCATATATGATGCTTTTAAAGTTCTTTAATTCTAAAGCATACACATTATTTTTAGCCTACATGTAGCTACCCCACTGGAATTAGGCATAGTTTGGAATGAAGGTCAAAGTCATGGTCAAAGTCACAAGATCAATGACCTTGTCGTAATTTGAGAGGCTTTTATTAGTGAAGTATGTATGAATATGAAGTTTCTATCTCTCAATTGGTTCAAAAGATATGGCGAAGGTTCAAGTTCACAACAAAGAGACAAATAAACAGACAAACAAAATGACAGACATGTCAAAAACAATATGCCCCTAATCTACAGTGTATCAATCTGGGGACATAAAAATTTACATTTTAATAGGTTTAATTTTTAACAGCCAAACTTAAATGTAGAGCCAGTTTTGGCAGCTGCTAATTAACGAAATACATTAATAATTCCTAGTCCATGAAAATAATGCATGAATGATTTCTGCTGGGTTATCATAGGCGTCGCGTAGGAAACGCTCCTCCCCTACCCCCTCCCCTCCCCCGCCACTTTAAATTTTTAACAAGACTTTTTTCTGGAAAATGTTAACATTGGTGGCAACAGCCTACATATTCGTCAAATATATTCTCTCTTACACACATGCTCCGGATTTCTATCAGCAAGTTCTTTATTGCATATTAAACGGTAGATGAACTCATTCAGTACCAAGAAAAATATTTCATGATTTTTGCCCCTCCCCCACCCCAATTTTTATTTGCTTCCAACACCACTGGTTATAATCACAAACGCCAACGTGTATTACAATTGTTATATTTAGATCAACTTAAATTTGTAAAGGTATACCCAGAGTTCCTATGGAAAAAATACTTCGATTTATCTTGATTATTTCAGAGACATATATATGTCTCTGATTATTTATTGTTATAAATTAATTATACTTCTCTCTCTTTGAAAATGACGATGATGGATCTGCCGAAATGGTAAAGCGTTTTTCACTATTTGCGTATATCAGGGGTGATTTAGTTGGGGGGGGGGGGTCGGGACCCCCCCCCCCCCCGTGTTTTCCCCTTTTTTTTCTTTTTCACCTTTTCCTTTCGACGAAGGTCAGTTCCAGTGGCGGATTTAAAGGGGGCCGAGCGACCCCGGAAGGGGCGTAGCTAGAAATATTCAATGTGTACGCAAAGAAAGCGTCTCACGATCCGCGCGCAGCTCTGAGAGGGGGATGGGATCATCCTCTCTTGCAAGTGGGGGTTCGAGGGTCTCCCCCGAGAAAATTTTGTAAAATTCAATGAAAGTCGTGCTTTCTGGACTACATCTTGATAACATTGAAACTATTTTTGTCTTAAGAAATGACGTTTAATATTGAAGAATATATGTCGAACACAATGAAACCTGAACTTGAATCTACCTCTTAACATTAAAGTCGTTTTAATTTTGAGAAAGTTGAAGATTAATGTTTTCACAAATTAATTTGACACTTACGAGTTGTCATATGATATGGATGTCTTTGAGTCACATTTTAATTTTTTTTTGTCCCCGTGATATGTGCACGCCATGGCGTGCTGGCGTATAGGCAGCTACGACCCTGCCCGGGCTATTCCATTTTCGCTGCATATTTACCAGTAAAAATCCAGATTTGGTACCAAAAATGGCTGAGTAGTTTGGATAATACACACGTGGGCACCCTTTTTCGGAAATCCTGGAAGAGCCACTGATACAACAAAAAGCAAAATTCAGGAACGAAAATGATATAAATGCTGCATGCAGCACACGGTGATTCAATATTTTATGAAATGCTATGTGTAGGACAAAGTGATTAAACATTCTATACAATGGTGTATTCAGGACATGGTGATTCAATACATGTACTTTATACAATACTACATGTAGGACATGGTGATTGAATGTATACTAAATACAACCCAACATGTAAGACATGGGATTTTAAAAATACTTCATACAAAGCCACACGTAGAACATGGGATTCAAATTTTTATACATGATTGATTGATTGAGTTTTGTTTTACGTCACGCCACGAATATTTCACGTATATGGTGATGGCATCTGCCTGATGCGGGGCATACAAATTTTGACCTTTGCAACGACCAACCCGAAGCAGTGAGGGATCTTTAACGTGCCATGTATACCACGACACGGGGCCTCGGTTTTTACTGTCTCATCCGAAAGACATGACACGGGCATGACCAGAGCGGGACTCGAACCCCGGCCTCCCGATCAGGAGTCCGACGCGATACCACTAGGCCAAGCCGGCTTCAAAATTTTATACAATGCTGCATATAGGATAAGATGATTCAATACTTCATATAATGCTACCTATAGGACAAGGCGATTTAATACTCTATACATGTAAGACCTAGTGATTCAATACTTTATATTTACAATGCTAGTCTAATTCCTTCGAGGAACCATGCTAAACAGATTCGGTTCATCAGCCCATGAACTTGGGTCATGGAAGCAGTACCCGGCGTATGGCAAATAGTAAAAATGGCGTAGTAACATAAAATTTATCTTTTCTCGCATAATTGAATTAATTAAATATAAGAATTGTAATAACGAAATTCATGCATCTGTTAATTTTGAGCAATTAAAGAAATCACCTGGACAGATAGAGTACTTTTTAGCGTTCTAGACACGCACTATATTGCGTGGCGGAAGTACTTTTCCACTTCAGGAAAATTCGGTCCTTGCCAGTTTGATAACGGGGAATTTGATATTTTGTTTTCAAAAAAAGAACATTTTAAAATGCATTTTAAATATAAGGAATGACTGTCTTTTTTCTAGGTTCATGGGAAATGAACTTGGATGAGAAACAAACAAATCATTCGAGAACCGCTTCGCGGTTCACGTGATTTGTTTGTTTCTCACTCATGTTCATTCCCCATGAACCTAGACAAAAAGACAGTCATACCTTAAATACATGTAAGCCCCAGTGATTCAATACTTTATACAATGCTGCATATAAGACATGGGATTCAATACTTCATTCAATTCACACATAGCACATTACTGAATACAGTGCTACATATAGTACATGGTGATTTTATAATTCATACAATTCTACATATAGTACATGGTGATTCAATACTGAATACAGTGCTACATATAGTACATGGTGATTTTATAATTCATACAATTCTACATATAGTACATGGTGATTCAATACTTCATATAATTCTACATATAGTACATGGTGATTTAATACTTCATATAATTCTACATATAGTACATGGTGATTTTATAATTCATACAATTCTACATATAGTACATGGTGATTTCATAATTCATACAATGCTACATATAGTACATGGTGATTTAATACTTCATATAATTCTACATATAGTACATGGTGATTTAATACTTCATATAATTCTACATATAGTACATGGTGATTTAAAACTTCATATAATTCTATATATAGTACATGGTGATTTTATAATTCATACAATTCTACATATAGTACATGGTGATTTAATACTTCATATAATTCTATATACAGTACATGGTGATTCAATACTTACATGTAATACAATTTTACATATAGTACATGGTGATTTTTAAACTTCATACAATTCACATACATATAGTGCATGGTGATTTAGTACTTCATACAAAGCCGGCGTGGCCTAGTGGTGTCGCGCACGCCTCCTGATCGGGAGGCCGGGGTTCGAATCCCGCTCTGGTCATGCCGGTGTCCTGTCTTTCGGACGAGACAGTAAAAACCGAGACCCCGTGTCGCGGTATGCATGGCACGTTAAAAGATCCCTCACTGCTTCGAGTGGGTTCCTTGCAAAGTCAAAATTTCCAGATGCCGTTACCATATACGTGAAATATTCGTGGTGTGACGTTAAACAAAAATCAATCAATCAATCAGTCATTACTACATACAATTCTACATATAGTACATTGTGATTAAATACTTACGTGTAATACAATTTTACATATAGTACATGGTCATGATGGTGATTTAACACTTCATTCAATTCTACATATAGTACATGGCGATTCAATACTTCATACAGTTCTACATATAGTACATAGCGATTCAATACTTCATACAATTCTACATATACTTCATGGTGATTTAATACTTTATATAATTCTACATAAAGTACATGGCGATTCAATACTTCATATAATTCTACATATAGTACATGACGATTTAATACTTCATATAATTCTACATAAAGTACATGGTGATTTAATTCTTCATATCATTCTACATATAGTACATGGTGATTTAATTCTTCATATAATTCTACATATAGTGCATGGTGATTCAATACTTCATATAATTCTACATATAGTGCATGGTGATTCAATACTTCATATAATTCTACATATAGTACATGACGATTTAATACTTCATATTATTCTACATATAGTACATGACGATTGAATACTTCATATTATTCTACATATAGTACATGGTGATTAATACTTCATATAATTCTACATATAGTACGTGGTGATTTAATTCTTCATATAATTCTACATATAGTACATGAGGATTTAATACTTCATATTATTCTACATATAGTACGTGGTGATTTAATACTTCATATAATTCTACATATAGTACGTGGTGATTTAATACTTCATATAATTCTACATATAGTACATGACGATTCAATACTTCATATAATTCTACATATAGTACATGGCGATTCAATACTTCATATAATTCTACATATAGTACATGGCCATTCAGTGCTTCATATAATTTACATATAGTACATGGTCATTCAATACTTCTTATAATTCTACATATAGTACATGGCCATTCAATACTTCATAAAATTTTACATGTAGTACATGGCGATTCAGTACTTCATCTAATTCTACATATAGTACATCATACATGTTTATACTGATGCATGTATTATCTTGAAATCATAAATTCACCATTGTAACATTGGGAGACAAAACATGAATTTGAAATTAAAAACTACAATTTCGGAAGTCTTTTCCTTTGAATAGGAACCATAAAGAGCTAAGTGCGCTGAAAGGACATCACTTGAGAAGGTTAAGCAAATGTTTACTACAATTCAGAGAAAAAAGTTTTACGATAGCTTAGAGACTGAATGGGCTAAAACGCTATGACTAACGATAGCGTATCACCTCTTTCAAGTCTGGATTCAGGGCCTCAGTGAATAGGTGGGCCTAAGCACTGTGACTCACGGTAGCCTATCACCTCTTTCAAGTCTGGTTCCAGGGCCTCAGTGAGTGGGTGGGCTAAAGTATTGTGACTCACGGTAGCCGATCACCTCTTTCAAGTCTGGATTTAGGGCCTCAGTGATTGGGTGAGCTAAAGCACTGTGACTCACGGTAGCTTATCACCTCTTTCAAGTCTGGTTCCAGGGCCTCAGTGATTGGGTGAGCTAAAGCGCTGTGACTCACGATAGCCTATCACCTCTTTCAAGTCTGGATTTAGGGCCTCAGTGATTGGGTGAGCTAAAGCACTGTGACTCAAGGTAGCCTATCACCTCTTTCAAGTCTGGATTTAGGGCCTCAGTGATTGGGTGAGCTAAAGCGCTGTGACTCACGATAGCCTATCACCTCTTTCAAGTCTGGTTTCAGGGCCTCAGTGACTGAGTGAGCTAAAGCGCTGTGACTCAAGGTAGCCTATCACCTCTTTCAAGTCTCGATAACAGTACACTAAAGCGCTGATACCCACTGTAACCTATTATCTCTGTCAAGTCTGGGTTCAGGTGCCTCAGTAACAGTACACTATAGCACTGATACCCACTGTAACCTATTATCTCTGTCAAGTCTGGGTTCAGGGTCCTCGGTAACAGTACACTAAAGCGCTAATACCCACTATAACCTTTTATCTCCGTAAAGTCTAGGTTTAAGGGCCTCGGTAACAGTACACTAATGCGCTGATACCCACTGTAACCTATTATCTCTAGATCTGTCAAGTCTGGATTCAGGGGCCTCGGTAGCAGTACACTAAAGCGCTGATACCGACGGTAATCTATTATCTCTGTCAAGTCTGGGTTCAGGGTCCTCGGTAACAGTACACTAAAGCGCTGATACCCACTGTAACCTATTATTTCTGTCAAGTCTGAGTTCAGGGTCCTCGGTAACAGTACACTAAAGCGCTGATACCCACTGTAACCTATTATCTCTGTCAAGTCTGGGTTTAGGGTCCTCGGTAACAGTACACTAAAGCGCTGATACCCACTGTGACCTATTATCTCCGTAAAGTCTGGGTTCAGGGGCCTCAGTAACAGTACACTAAAGCGCTGATACCCACTGTAACCTGTCATCTCTGTCAAGTCTAGGTTCTGGGGCTTCGGTAACAGTACACTAAAGCGCTGATACCGACTGTAACCTATTACCTGGTTTCTCTGTCAAGTCTGGGTTTAGGGGCCTCGGTAAAATAAAAAATAATGCAGCAATATTTAAATCAAATGTCAAAAGGAAGGTCGAAATATTAATGTTAATTGAAACTGCTATCCAAGGTAGTGTACAAAAGTTCAATACTCAGTGTAATTCAGTTTATAGTTATTGTCACACGTGCCAATCTCAATAGATAACAACTGTAGTTTACATTTTCATGTCTTTTTCAAATGCACTTTCATGTGGCTTTATCCTTCTACGATTATGACTGTCAAAATGTTGTCATAATTTACTAAGTGCACTCTAAAGTTGCTGTTGAGGTCTGTGTCTTTTGCAATAACATGGCGAAAGATGATGCCTTATAATGTTGACAAAATGTCCAAACAAGAGAAGTGGTAGAATTGATAAACATTCCCCAAATAAACTGTAGCTCCAAAAGGGCTAATTTTTTCATATTTTTGTATCTACCACGGTGTATGTAATACTTCTAACAAAATATGAAAAACAGTAAGGACAGTAATTCCTAAATTACACAACTCCTAAATTATGCAAAAGAGAGTTACGCTTCTATTGCATTGCATTTCCCCTCTTTGAGATCTATCTACCTAGGGTGTCACATGTTGATATCTGTTGTAGTGTTTGTGTTATGCTCCAAACAAGATTTAAGTATGAACAAGAAACCGCTAAAGACGGTATGGCTGGATTGCAAAGCAAACTAGTGGGTATTGTTTTTTGAACAAAAAACACGTCTTCCCTTCCTTATGGATGTGTTTCAGAATGGGCCATTACAAGTGGAAGAATCTGACTAGGATTTTAAAACATTATAGGAATATAATCTAAGATACCGATACTCTGTAGAAATGAATGTATGGTAAACATGCTTATAACGAAGTGCCAGGGACGACCAATTTAGATTCATTATAAATGTATTTTGTTACAAGCGTTGCATTTATAATAAATTTTCTAACAAGGGTACTAAAACTGACTTGAGTTAAATTCAGGGTCAAAACTTCTTGACACAATTCATATACAGTGTTATTATATGTTATAAAATTAAAGTCCATGAGTAAAACAATTTACAAATTACAATTTGGAATTTTTTTAAATGACCATGAAACGGTAAGTTTTTTAGAATTTGACCTTGAGATTGTAAATGTAGGTCAAGGTCAAAACTTTTTATGCCGTGCACCTTTCCTCACTGTCACCTTTCTATGTTCCAAGTTTCTAGTTCTAATCTCAAAGGGTATTCTTTGATTGTTCTGCTGTTACGGTGAGTGGGAAGGTGGGCCCGTAAACCGGTTAACCACACCATTTGTTTGACTTTTGTCAAATCAAATGACCGTACTAAGTCGGTATCGTAATTGCACTACAATCAAATATTTTTGTAATGTGTTATATGTTCTAGTATATTATTTATATTCATGTATTGTATAGCTCCATGGTGACTTCTGCCACATAACTGAGCCAGTAACTCCTCTTTTTTCTTTAAAATACGGCCTGGAAATCTTTTTTATTTGACCCTGGGATTGTAAATGTAGGTCAATGTCAAGAATTTTTATGCCATGCACCTTGCCTTACTGTCACCTTTCTATGTTTCAAGTTCATACCTCAAATGGGTATTCAAGTTACGGCCTGAACAAAATTTGGATGAAGTAAAAGAAGAAGAAGAAAATTGACAAAAACAATATGTCTCCCCTCCCCTTTGAAGGGGAGACATAATTCGAATCTATCAAAAGTCATGGTATCAACAGAAAACACTCGTCATAGAAAGACCTATGTGTTAAGCATCAGAGCCCTACATGTACCTCTATTGATTTAAAAGATATAGCCAAAGATGAAGTTTTATAAAAGTAGATCAAAGTTTAGGGTGAAGGTCACTGGGTCATAAGTCATGGTATAATTTGAAAGCTCTGGTCATAAGGAACCTATGTGTGGAGTATCATGTTTATACTCCTCTTAGTTGCTGAGATTTGGCTTCAAGAAGAAATTATCCAAAATGTTGATGGACAGATGGACGGACTGATGGACTGATATACCAATCTATAGACAGGAATTGCTCTGCAATCTACAACAAAAATAACAAAGGGCAATAACTCCTTAATTATGCAAAAGGCAGTTCTGTTTCTTGAGCACTGCACATCTTATGAAGATTGATCTACCTATGACGTTTCATACTGAGACCTCTTATAGTTTTTGTGTTATGCTCCAACTATATTAAGACCGACAGGCCGGAAAAAAGCGGCGATTATATGCTCTCCCTTTTGAGAACAAAAAAATGTCAATCCATTTTGGATGATTTATCCTAGCTGAGTCAAAAAACGGCAAGACATGTCCATCTGTATTGAGGGAGGTACAACTATAAAGACTCTAAACAAAAATCTAAATTTCATAAAACAAACCTTTCAACTATCATGTACTACCATTCCAAAGGTTTCTATAACCACAGGGTAGTCATAAACCTCCTCTTGTTTTCAATTTCACATTGAAACCAGGACCGAGATAAATTCAGTTAATTGTAAACCTAGTTTCCTTTTTAATATTCTTATGACATACCTGTTTATCTCTTATGCCATCTCTGTTTAGATAAAGGGGATCACATAAATACAACAACAATTTAAAAAGTCAGCAAAATCCATTAAACCTAAATGGCAAAGCAGCTAATAATATAAGTGTTTGAAAACCATACCACCTTGAAGTTCGTTTAAACGAATTTAAAAACTCCGCGAGTACATGCAAAAAAAAAAAAAAAAACACAAAAGAAACACAAAAGATAATTTACTTTTTGAACCAGTGAACGCGAAACTTTGCAAAGGATTACTTGACATTCGGGCCAGTAATCTGCAAAACATTACTGGACAGAACCAGTTATTACTGGACCGAAGAAGTAGCATAAAAACGAAGCAAATCATTAAACATAATTTGTATAGATTTACTACATGTAGCTTTTCCCTTGCAAAGATAAACACATTGTCACACACAAACATTGTCACACACACACACACAAACACACACACACACCTACACACACACATACACACACACACATACACACACACACGCACACACACACACACACACATACGCACACACACACGAAAAGTTTTAAAATTCTTAAGTATAGTCAAAAAGTTAAAATGGTTATTTTGTATGGTCTGTTCCCAAAGCATCGGTTAACATTCTTGAAGGGGGAATCTGAAATTGCAACAGGTCCCTATATCGACCATAGAACTTCCTCGATGACAATTTCAAACGTTCCTCAATTTATCCCTGTCAGAGTAGTTTCGTGGCAAGAAGCCTCGCTCTCAGGACGAAAGTTTCGTATTTAGAGAATGCCCTGGCATAGCGTATAAGTTGCGAAATAAAGACGCTATATGCGGGAGAGGAAGGTATGTTGCTACTCAGAAAAGGGAAGTTGGTAATATTGAAATTGAAATCGTAACGTTTTTCATAGAGAGAGGTTTCTGATTAACCATCGTCACTAATTGATGGAGTCTATCGAGGTATGAAGCAGAAGATGCGCTCTCGGTTGTATATTTTACCTCGAGTTCCTTTGGATACATGATGTGGAGGTGATCCTTAAATACAAGGTTGTTAATCGACAAAACATCATCGATGTATCTGTATGTAAAGTTGAACAGAGATGCTAATTGTTTATTGCCTTTAAAGAACAGAGACTGTATGAATTCTGCTTCGTAAGAGTACAAAAATATGTCGGCCAGAAGAGGCGCGCATTTAGTACCCATAGGAATGCCAACAATCTGTTGGAACACTTTCCCACCAAATATTACAAAATATTATCTATAAGAAATTCTAACATTTGGCTGATCTCTTTTTCTGTATACTTGCTGCTTGAATCAGAGTGTTCCTTTACAAAATGTGTCGTTGTGGCCTAAAACGAGATACTTATACCTGCGATTTCCTTTTTTGTTAAAGAAGGCGCTTTTAATAATTGATGTTATTCTGTTCTTCAGTTTTTCATGAGGATTGATTAAGAAAAGATTTAATGCTAATAACGGTATTAATAATAGGAGATTTTAAGTGCTCTAGAAGTTCCTTGGAATTTTTTAGTATCAATATGTGATTGATTCCGCTTCTCGAGTAAGGAGTAGAGCAGCATTTCTGAAGACCATATTTGAAGTAATTTCATATACACCATTATAGATTAATGTAAAAAAAACGAATATAGAGTATCATCATCATATAAACTATAACTCATACATGTATGCTTCCGGTAACAGATTCATCAGTGATTTTCGAACTTTAAGATACCAAGCTATAGTGAAAATTTGTTGATAAAAGGAGTTCTTTAGAATTAGATAATTTAGAATTCCGCAATTATAGTGTGAGATCTCTCTTGTCTTCATTGTTCATAATACTACTACGTAAATGTTAAACAATCACAAAGAATGAGCAAGTTGTGTCTCTATGTATATATTTAACAATATGTGAATTGTTTAAAAAACAATGGTGAATGTATGTTGGTTCGTGTGTCCAATTAAGTTAATTTTAGTTACTTTCACATGATTTTTCAATAGAATTATATTGTGAAAAGCTTTAACAGTCAGTATATTGTAAGAGGAATTTTGAGAAATATATTTTGAATTCAATTTTTCAAGTATCTGTGATCTGTGATATGGAAAAGTTATATTTTTAACCTTTTTTCAAATTCAAATTATAACTATTATTTTTCTGTTACAGATTCCGCTCCAGGATTTGGATGACATTTTCACATTCTGAAATACCACTCATTCAAATGACTAATATGAAATTCTACATAGGATTATTTGGTGCAAGTGAAGAGATGTATCACGGCGTATGTGCAATTTACATCACTACATCATTATTCACAACGTAAGGATTATTTTGAACTTGTCTTTGAAATTTTCAAAATAAGAAATAAGTGTACATGTTAATTAGGAAATAGTATATAGAAACCAAAGTTTGGTAAATCATTTAAATGTTTAACGGTTACCCTTTAAAAAAACTTTATGATTAAAATATGTTTATCGAAATTATGCAAAAATCAGTTACTTATTTATCTATCTATCTATCTATCTATCTATCTATCTATCTATCTATCTATCTATCTATCTATCTATCTATCTATCTATCTATCTATCTATCTATCTATCTATCTCTCTATCTCTCTATCTATCTATCTATTTATCTATCTATCTATCTATCTATCTATCTATCTATCTATCTATCTATCTATCTGTCTGTCTGTCTGTCTGTCTGTCTGTCTGTATGTATGTATGTATTTTTTGATTGTTACAACAAATCTTCTGATTTTCATACCTAACTCAAACCTGATAGTTGTCACCCTTCTCATGTCTTTAAAGGAATTCCCAAAAGTCTTACTTATGGTTGCCTACAGAAAGCCCATGAACACAAAATATCACATAAAAAATCACATGGTCAGAATTAGATTTTGTTCTGATATGTATTAGCTTGGTAATTTGTATATAGAATTCTTTGTTTTTGTTTGTCGTTCTATCTATCTATCTATCTATCTATCTATCTATCTATCTATCTATCTATCTATCTATCTATCTATCTATCTATCTATCTATCTATCTATCTATCTATCTATCTGTCTGTCTGTCTGTCTGTCTGTCTGTGCGTGCGTGCGTGCGTATGTATGTATGTATGTATGTATGTATGTATGTATGTATGTATGTATGTATGTATGTATGTATATGCCATTATTTTCTTTTTAAATTTAGTATTCAAAAGGGCAGTTTCTGTAAAATGATATGATGATATGAAGAAGAGAATGTAGGATAAAAATAAAAACATAGTGAATTGTTAGTAAACTTTATTACTGTTACATTTGGGACTTACGAACTCATCTAAGTTTTTCTATTACTAATTATTTCCATAAATTCACCAACTTATCATAACTCAATTGTATTTTCGAAAAAGCCTTTATTGTAATGTAAGAAAACTTAGCCTGTTTTGGTTGCAATACGAAACTTCTGAAATGTGCATCAGCGATTTAATTTCACTGAAATGTCTGACATTCTATATTTGGTATATCACCAACTATCCTCACATTAATTACTCACATAGATGGTAATTATGGGTTACCATGCGAGTGTTTTACAAAAACTGACAGGGTATCGGCGAATACCCTGTCAGAAATTGAGTTTCACTGCGAGGCGTCAGCCTAATGCATTTGACAAAATAATTACAACTAGAAGCACAGAATTATGGTTTTCTAAGCCAATTCGCTAATCACAGTCATATCAAAAATTGCAGGGTATCGTGGCGTGCAGGGGTATCGTGAATACCCTTATAATTTTTAAATCGGACAGCCAATGAGATCGCGTGTTACAAAGTGCATTAGGTTTTACTTTACATTTCCGGGTTTCAGAAAGAGTTATAAGTATAAATTTTTAGACTGGTTTAGGTCTTTAAATTTCATCAACAGATTTCATTTATACTTTTTTTCATACCAGTTAATTGTGATGTTGTTGTTGTGTTGATTTTGTTTGTTTAACATGTCCATACGTTAAGTCATAAGGAGACATTTTATTTTACCTTCATTGTAGGAGTGCACAAATATCATCACATTATGGTCAAACCAAATTACGAACGCTACATCTATCGACAAGAGGACACGATCAGGAACACGTCAATTGATAAGTCTAATATAAATGACATTATCAACTCAGGCATTGTAGAGATTTACCATCCTGATTTTCAGGACACGCCCTCCCCAGGTAATTCTGTCCTCAGTGGATGCCGCTTAAGTTTCTTTCTACTGTACATGTACTTTGTGTTATGTAATAAGAATCCATACAACATGTTATTAATGCCAAAATTGAAATATTTACCCTTATTCATAGAAAATATGCAGATCAAAGGGAATTATCGAGCTAATAATTCTTATTCTGTCTAGCAAAGACATATGACTATCCAATAAAACTAATAAAACTTGTCCCAAGGGTATACGGAAACAGTCAATGACAACGTGTTTGTTTGTGAGTAATTTTAGTTCAACAACTTTTCATACCATAAATGCGATAATTTGACTAATTGTTCTTGTTTCCATCACGTGTTCAAATGTATATATCCATGTATTTACTACCTCGACTCTAAAAAATGATTTTAGACGAGTGGATTTTTTGACGAGTGTTGTATGCAAACAGGGGACGCTAACTTTTCCCTTTTATTCATTTACATAAAATGCTAAGGTATCAAACAGTATATATCAGTTAGATGATAGAGAAGAAGAGGCAATGTATACCTTTGAGCTGAAATCTTCATACAACTAATATACGTTACAGGAGTACGAGTTGCCGAAGATGTAGAAGATGGTGAAAGGTCGAGGCAAAACTCACTACAGACTGAAACTCTGATATGCTGTATACTAACCCTGTTTGTGGCATTTACTATCAGGGTGCTCATTTCATTATATCTAATGAGGTATGTAAACATTCTGTATGTATAATACTTTTTTATCAATGAAAATATTGTTGAAAAGGATTATCATAATATGGGTTTTATTGTATAGCTCCACGGTGACTTCTGCCACATAACTGAGCCAGTAACTCCTCTTTTTTCTTTTATGTTGACATGTTGAAGGCTAGAAAGACAGAAGACATCTGACCAATCTATATGACACAAATCACAAAGGGCATGTGCATTAAGTACGATTATGTATAGAATAAGTGTCTTAATTATGTGTTTTCATACAGGAATAAATTACAACGGCTGATGCATTTATTAGATATAATGCCTTATGTGTGACTGAACCATATCAAAACATGTTTGTGAATGTGTTGCTAAACTCATGATTTTAGAAAATATGAAGGAGCCATACATTATATGTATCTCTTTCTAGTTCACATTTATGGATACTTTATTTTCTTTTAAACAGCTTACAGAATATAAATGTGTTAAAAAGTTGTTGTTTTTATATTGATTTACAGAAATGTGTCTGAACAACAGTGAAAGAAAATAACGAATTTATGAACAAGAAAAAGGGATTGCCAGTGATGTTTATAACAGTTATAAATACGCAAAATTTCTTTCCAATTTTACATATATAAAATTTTTTTGTATTTTAGAAGTTTTTCACCGTAAATAAATGTTATCATATTAATGACAGTGTTATGTTGCATTGCTCAGACTTATAATCAGACTTATAAATTGATTTGCTCACAAATGAGTAATGGGAAGCTACAATAACCAAAACTGGTGGTCGCTCGAAAACCTAACCAAAGACATATTGTCTTCTTTCTTCACACATTTTCCCCAACAATTTGTCAAAACCTTGGCACAAGCTCATATTTTCAAAGATAAGGTCATATGGATCATATGAAAAAAAAAGAGAAAAGAAAGTAACAGGAGTCTGCTTCATGTTTCACATATGAAATATCAATGTCATGAAAATGAAGAATCGTTATACTTATAGAGCAAGGAATATATGGCCAAAATGGATATTTTGGTCCATAAACCATACTTGATATGTAATTATCCTTCATATTTTATTACATTATATCCATTATACAAGGACGGCTGAAGCCTTTAACCAAGGGTATAACTTATATATAATAAATACCATTTATATACACCATACCAGTACACCATGAATGTCACATTTCCATTTTGACAAAAATGGTGTCCAATCAATTAAATTTCATTCTTAATTTTGATTTGTTCATACAGAATTACTTTCATGATGGCCATTCGACATGAACCTAGCTCAATTATAACCACAAATGTGTTGTGTAATTAACATCTTCATTGTATTTGGAATCCGGTGATACTTCGTGAAAAATAGAGCGCATAAGTACATAAATCTCTGTCCGAGTAAGCACAAACACTTAAGTTGTAACCTTCTCGATTTTTTTCTAGTAAAGTTTCTCCGGAGCAATGTTATTGTGTTCTAGTGGTGTCCATTTTTATTCTGAAATTCTTTTTAACACGGGGAACTGGTATTTGCATACAGTGATCAAAGTCGATAATGTATGTGCAAGGAAAGATAACTTTGAATACTTTTGTTTATGTTTTACCTTGCAGTTGAGGACAGTTTAGACTTTGTTACTCTTCTGTATGTATAGTAATTAGACGCGCTCATTTCTTTATGGGTGACCTTTAAAAGGTATCCTCAATCAAGCTCCAGTTTAAGTTTGAGCAGACTTTTTTCTTTTTTATTTGACCGAAATCATACGGACAGAGGGTAGAAATAAACTATATGAATTCTGCATTCAAAAATGGAAGAATATTTTTTGATTGTTACAACAAATCTTCTGATTTTCATACCTAACTCAAACCTGATAGTTGTCACCCTTCTCATGTCTTTAAAGGAATTCCCAAAAGTCTTACTTATGGTTGCCTACAGAAAGCCCATGAACACAAAAGATCACATAAAAAATCACATGGTCAGAATTAGATTTTGTTCTGATATGTATTAGCTTGGTAATTTGTATATAGAATTCTTTGTTTTTGTTTGTCGTTCTATGTGTATGTTTATTGTGTATTATTGTGTCCCGAAGAAGTAGTACATTCAGAGACATATATACACAGAGACTGGAAACTCGCCGCTTCGTCTGGCATATGATGCACGTCCTTTTGTTATGCTAATTAGATATACCGATTTTAACCGTCGGATATCGCCCGGGGACGTACAGCGCAGTTGGTCTTTTCCTGCCGACGCATCTCAGTTCAAATTCTACACGCACCTATCACTTTTTTTCCTTTTATCTTTTTTGCTAATTTTATGATGTGTAGAAATAATATTCTCCTTTTTCTTTCTAACTAAATCGAGACAAACTTGTATCATTAATCATTATAAAATATTTTTCAAACCAAGATTTTTAATGAGACGCCTTCGTTTCCTGCTTTTTTTAAACGTTTATTTCTCTTTATATATTTATTCATTTTAAACAGCGTTTGGTACTATTTACGACTTGTTGATATATACAATCAATGCCCCTGCCTTTACTACTATTTGTTTAACTAATCAGCATTACCACCTCAAGGGAAGCACCAGCGTCTGTCTTTGTCATTCATGGGCAGTAAATAACAATGTTGTGTTTATTTAAAAATTCAGATGGTAGATAGCAAACAAAATAATGTTTTATCTTATATGCACTGTTGACGTGCTATGAGCTGTTTTACTCCCTCCTACAACTGTATGTAAAGAAATAAAAAGAAAATGGCGATCCGGGCGGCTAAAGAAATTTCGCATTGCAATATGTCCAATTACGTGTTGGTAACTTCTTCAATTCGTACTTAAATGGCAACTTTAATTTGTTAATGTATCTGTGCGCCCCCTGCACTTAAATTTGTATTATTTATTTATTATTTTATTTTCTAAACAGCACTTGTTGCCGTTTTATAGGAGTTGTTTATATTTATCTATAAGGCTGAGCAAGTAATGCATCTAGGAAGGTAGTAAATAACAATTTAATGTTTATTTTAATGTTCAGATGGTAAATCACAAAACAAAATAATTTCTGTACCTGGTGTGCACACTTTACGTGATACGAATAATATTTACTCCTTTGTAAACAAAAAAAAAAAAAAAAAAAAAAAAAAAAAAAACCAAAAAACAAAAAAACCCCCTCAAAATGGCGACCCGCCGGCCACAGAAAATTTGCATTGCAAGATGTCCCATTACGTGTTTATAACTGCTTCAGTTCGTGCTAAAATAACAACCATGACTTCTTTGATGCTTATAGAATGACTTTCAATATAAAAACAATAATATCGACAGGTAATATGATTATTTTGTTCTATATGGTATGGTATTGGTTTTCTTGTTAAAAACGATTGAAGATTTACCTAGTATATAAAATTTGATTAAAATCAAATAACGAATAAAGTCTTGCACACTCAATGATATAAAATGTGTCTGAAACCTTTCTTAACACACACGTGTGAGTTTAGTCATGTAAATGACATTATCTTTGTTGTTTAACAAATTTTCTTGCCGTTGTCGTTTCTCAGCGGGTACGGTAATGAGGAGAAAAATGTTGCGAGATCCTCAAATACGGCCGGGTAATTATGCATGATTTACAGATAGTTCATACGAAAATTAAAGAACTATGACTATAATAAACATTGATGATGCTATAAACGAAAAATGGTGACATGTGCTTCAATACTGTGTAAATGTTTTGTATAAACCCAAGTGAATGTTTTCAGAGGTCTATTACAACTAATGGCTTCTGATCGGGGTTATGTCTTCACATTGAATAGATCATAAATGAAATGTTTAATGATTCAAATGATTAGTATATTGCTTTTTTACCTTCCTGAACTACCTTTGTTTAAAAAGCGATGCATATTCCTCTTCTTTGCAAGCTTAATGCTTTCAAGCGAATGAATGCCGAGAGCAATATGGCGGACTTCTGGCTGATCGAGATGCCTGTCGGAAAATGTTACTTATGTCAGGGAGCTATATAGCTTACAACGGGAGTTTCCAGTCTCTATATATATATGTCTCTGATACAATCAATGCCCCTGCCTTTACTACTGTTTGTTTAACTAATCAGCATTACCACCTCAAGGGAAGCACCAGCGTCTGTCTTTGTCATTCATGGGCAGTAAATAACAATGTTGTGTTAATCTAAAAATTCAGATGGTAGATAGCAAACAAAATACAGTCAAACCTCGTTATCTCGAAGTCGGAGGGACCGTGGAAAATACTTCGAGTTATCCGTAGTTCGAGATATCCAAATTTCGAGTTTAGGATCACAGATCTTGCAGTTGTTGATGTACGCCGATTCATTTGACATTTGTGATTATTATAGTAGATGTATGAGATATACATGTATTTATCAATAAATACGCATGAAGATGTGCATATTGCATTGTTCCTAAATAATTAATCTAAATCTCATCATACCGTTTATATCTTATGAATATATAGAGAATATACTCCAAAACTGAAAACGTCATGTTTCCTTTTCAGTAACATCGTAATTTAAATCCAATACTGGATATAACTGTCTTATACTATACCTAAAACCGAGGACGGGCTAACACGTAAGACAAAATAAAGACACACGTCATAATTTGATTTAATTACTATTACTTTGCATAAAAATACATAGACATACACACGGATTGGAAATAGTAATAATTAATGAACAAAGTAAAGAAATTTCTTTAAATGCAGGTATGAAAAAGCACTATTCACAGTTGGGCCTAATGTTAATTATCTAATTTTGTGTCGAGTTTAATAAGCTATCATCATTTATTAATATTTGGTATAAATAACAGGGTATGCACGGATGCGATCGATTATGTAATTACTGCGGCTTTGTACACCGACACGGTCAATTGATCACACCACGCGAGCGACCTTCATTTAGGGTAAACGCCGCGGGGATATTTGTCAATAAGAGGCCAACTTCGAGATAAACCGGGTAAATAAGAACTTCGGGACTTGAAAATGTATTCGGGATAAGCATGGTATTCGACATATCAGTGTTCGACACATCCGGGGTGAATTTAATCATAATATGAAGGATTTTTTTCGGGACCAACGTTCGACTTCGAGATATCCCGGGTATTCGAGATATCAGTGTTCGAGATATTGACGTTTGACTGTAATGTTTTATGTTATATGCACTGTTGACGTGCTATCAGCTGTTTTACTCCCTCCTACAACTGTATGTAAAGAAATAAAAAGAAAATGGCGATCCGGGCGGCTAAAGAAATTTCGCATTGCAATATGTCCAATTACGTGTTGGTAACTTCTTCATTTCGTACTTAAATGGCAACTTTTATTTATTTATTTATTATTTTATTTTCTAAACAGCACTTGTTGCCATTTTATAGGAGTTGTTTATATTTATCTATAAGGCTGAGCAAGTAATGCATCTAGGAAGGTAGTGAATAACAATTTAATGTTTATTTTACAATACCTTACGTGTTTATATTTTTATGACCTCTCAATATGCGATACCTGTTGACCCTTGTTCTCTACATTGAGGATTATTTATAAATTTTTAAATGTACATCCTTTGATTGTTCTGCTGTTACGGTGAGTGGGAAGGTGGGCCCGTAAACCGGTTAACCACACCATTTGTTTGACTTTTGTCAAATTAAATGACCGTCCTAAGTCGGTATCGTAATTGCACTACAATCAAATATTTTTGTAATGTGTTATATGTTCTAGTATATTATTTATATTCATGTATTGTATAGCTCCATGGTGACTTCTGCCACATAACTGAGCTAGTAACTCCTCTTTTTTCTTTTTAATGTTCAGATGGTAAATCACAAAACAAAAGAATTTCTGTACCTGGTGTGCACACTTTAGGTGACACGGATAATATTTACTCCTTTGTAAACAAGAAAAAACAAAAAACCAAAAAAAGAAAACCCCCTCAAAATGGCGACCCGCCGGCCACAGAAAATTTGCATTGCAAGATGTCCCATTACGTGTTTATAACTGCTTCAGTTCGTGCTAAAATAACAACCATGACTTCTTTGATGCTTATAGAATGACTTTCAATATAAAAACAATAATATCGACAGGTAATATGATTATTTTGTTCTATATGGTATGGTATTGGTTTTCTTTTTAAAAACGATTGAAGATTTACCTAGTATATAAAATTTGATTAAAATCAAATAACGTATAAAGTCTTGCACACTCAATGATATAAAATGTGTCTGAAACCTTTCTTAACACACACGAGTGAGTTTAGTCATGTAAAGGACATTATCTTTGTTGTTTTAACAAATTTTCTTGCCGTTGTCGTTTCTCAGCGGGTACGGTAATGAGGAGAAAAATGTTGCGAGATCCTCAAATACGGCCGGGTAATTATGCATGATTTACAGATAGTTCATACGAAAATTAAAGAACTATGACTATAATAAACATTGATGGTGCTATAAACGAAAAATGGTGACATGTGCTTCAATACTGTGTAAATGTTTTGTATAAACCCAAGTGAATGTTTTCAGAGGTCTATCACAACTAATGGCTTCTGATCGGAGTTATGTCTTCACATTGAATAGATCATAAATGAAATGTTTAATGATTCAAATGATTAGTATATTGCTTTTTTACCTTCCTGAACTACCTTTGTTTAAAAAGCGATGCATATTCCTCTTCTTTGCAAGCTTAATGCTTTCAAGCGAATGAATGCCGAGAGCAATATGGCGGACTTCCGGCTGATCGAGATGCCTGTCGGAAAATGTTACTTATGTCAGGGAGCTATATAGCTTACAACGGGAGTTTCCAGTCTCTATATATATATGTCTCTGGTACATTGCATTGAATATTGGACTAATGATGATTCAGTATCGTTGTCACTCCTTGTTCTTTTACAAAATATTTGTATATTTAAAATCATAAAATGTATAAATACCATGTTTACGTTTCAAAGATACAGAAGCTTATGTATCTTTGAAACGTAAACATTGATTTTACATGGTTTTGTATTTTTATGTCAAAAATTGCTTGATAAAGGTCATGAGGCCGAGAATTTGCAATACAGGGTGTTTGTGTTCCTTTACTTTTTATGTGCCGGACTTCCCTTTGGAGGACTCCTTCGAATCTTTAAATTCATTTGTATTTGAACTTTGTAACTGGTTGATCCTGCATTCTTGAAAAGCGAATTTCGATAATTGTTTTCTTTGTGTATCAAGCACATTTTACTCCATCATGTTAGTTCTTTTGTCTTCGGGCTGTATGAACGAAATATTTGCAGTCAAAGCATAAATGAATTAAAAATCGAAGAAGTACCGAAGGGTAAACCATATCTCATAGTCCATGAAATAAAGGGGGCAATATCGTGTTTAGTGTCATATTCAGACAAATGCGAACCCCAATAAAATCGAGGTGAGACCAGGTGCCCGGGAGGAGTAAGCATCCCCTGGTTGCATGCAAAACCCGTCGCAAAAGTCCTGCAATAAGAGAAATAAGGGTTAAAGAATAATTTATTGTAAATATACTTAACAATGCAAAAAATCATGAAACAAATCTGCACAGGCATAAGCATGCCTATATGCCTTGTATGTAAAAAGAAAAACATGGAGAAAATCTCAAAAAAGCATGATCGGCCACTTGAAATTTACGAAAACAAGTTGAAGAAATTTAAGCTGTATGATACGAATATTTCCAACCAAAATAAGGGAAGATGAGTAATATTTCTTTTTGTCTAGTATCGTAAACGGTACTAATTTGTGTACAAAAGGCAAACAGGACTTCATGGAGGGAATATCAAAAAGCAAGCGGTCTAAGAAGTCTAAGATGTTTAGCAATTCTATAAAGAGAAAAGGAAAGGAAATAAGGGACAATCAGCGTAGACGGAATAGATTTTACATTGTTATCAATCTTATCATTCCTGTTTAATGCAAATTTAACATAGAATTTGTGCATATGAGCGTATTACCTTGTAAGTACATGCATGACCTACTTTTGAATTCTTCGTATTGAAAATGAAAGTATTCCGAAAGTATTACTGAACCTTATGTCCTAAATGTTTATTTTATAGACCAAGTTTGTTAATGCGGCTTAGAATTACCAAAGAGGCAACTTGCAGACAGCGCACTGTTTGGAACTGCTTTAATTCTTCATAAACAGTCATAACACCGACTATAAGCATTTGTTTACAAATAACGCAATTTGGAGAGGGACTGTATCTTTCGGAGAACAAATCTGTCTATATAGAGACACGTTTATATATGACAAAGCATGTCAATATGAGACATATACAGACATTGATTCTTTGTATATATTATTTATATAAACTCGATGTACGGTAGCTTTCTTTTAAAAGTCATAACAAGACTCGGGTTCATTCGGATTAAACAGATGTTGCTAAAAGAAGAAAACAATATATATATATATATATATATATATATATATATAAAAGAAAATAGAGGAGTTACTGGCTCAGTTATGTGGCAGAAGTCACCATGGAGCTATACAATACTTGAATATAAATAATTTACTAGAACATATAACACATTACAAAAATATTTGATTGGTAAGGAAGTAAGAAAAGTTACTGACTCAGCCCTATGACAGAAGATCACCACGGAAATATACAGTGTGTATTGTAATGATATGTAAAACAAATAAGGATATCACCAAAATAATCGATAATAGTTCAGTTACGATACCGTCTTAGAACGGTCATCTGGTATGACAATAGTCGATCAGCTGGTGTGGTTAACTGGTTTACGAGCAATTCCATTGCCCTAAAATTGTGAAATGAGTGTTGAGATGCTTTAATCATATATCAATATCCCTTGAAAGAATGTGCTTTCATATAAATAAATAATACTGGTTTTATATCCTCTTTGAAGGTTACTCGATCCTTGGGTGACATCATAAATGTTCCGTCAGAAGGATGGGTGAGGAAACTAAAATTTTGTTGATTTGTCTTCGCAAAAATAGCATGTATATCATAGTATTAGTAAAAGAATGTAAAACCATAGTTCTGATTTATTAGAACATAACAAATCATAAAAGTTGATTGCATCAATTTTGTGTCAAAATAGGAGGTTGGTGTTATTTTATTTTGCTTATGTTTAAATTCAGCATGGTTATATAAAACATTTATCTTCAAAGGAACATCTGATATTGTAGAAAGAGTGCAGTGTAAAATTATAAACCACACATATAACTTGTCTCTAATAAAACTGATTTGGGGACAAAATAAGGGCGTAGGGTAATAAACTCTTACTTTGCACGAAATCTAACCTGGATATATACATAGTAAATATAAAACATATATACCTTTTAATTTTGTGCACCAGATGCGCATTTCGACAACTTATGTCTCTTCAGTGATGCTCGAGGCCGAATGGTTGGAATTCTTATATTATATAGATATTTGAAGAGCAGTATGATAAAATACGAAAATAACTGGTATCATATGACTATGGCACTAACAACAATGTACCACAGTGGACATTCACGGACCCCTGAAATTCAGCGGTGAGACCAGGTGCCCTATTGGAGTGAGCGTTCCCTGTTTGGCTAGCCACACCCGCCGTGAATGCCCTAACATACACACGAAACAATATAATTCAGCACTGTATATATACATGAATGTGAACAAAAACTGTGTAGAAAGTGTCAACAAAAATGACAAAAAAAAGTGAACCAAAGAATCAATCTAAGGACAGAGCTATGCATGAGCGAGATACTCCTTAGTTTTAGAGTGATTTACATAATTTCATGACGGAAAAGTTTAAGTATATATTTCAGGTCAGTACAAAAACACTGAAAAATAGACCGTCAGTATAAAAGCACTGAAAACTAGACTTATGATGTCCTGGGGGACTATCAGTCCAGCAGCAGTGACACTGGCCTAGTGGTTATAATAAATAAAGAACGTACATGTAATTACCTTTTAATTTTGTGCACCAGATATTTCTTTTGTTTATTAAGTACATATGGTGTTGCAGACAGAAAATAAATCAAGAAAATGAGATTTGCACATATTTTTACATTATCAACATTCTAAATATCAGATTATGTAGGGGATAATTCCATTTTCACTTGATGTCTCCTAAGTAGCACTTTAAAACATACATCATATGTTGTTCAATGGTTATATGGTGCAATGAGTTAAATGTCTGCAGTCACTTGTCTCAATCTGCCATTACTATTCTAATCGACATTACCATAACAAGCATGCCAATGCTATGACAGCAAATAAAAGAGAAAACAGAAGGCATCTGACAAAGCTGCATGTCACCAAGGACATGCACATAAAACATGATAATAGTAGAATATACACAGTAAAACGACATTACAAACATATTCGATTGTGCTGCGGTTGCGATACCTATTTCGAACGGTCTATTGAAGTAACAAACGTCACTTAATTGATGTGGTTAACAAGTTTACGGGCGCCCACCTTCCCACTCACTGCAAAAGCAGCACAGCCATAAACACACATTTAAAGATTTATAGATAAACCTCCATATAGAGAACAAGGATCAGCCGGTTTCTCAAGAAGACAGGTCATAAAAAATTTATTACACACGAAAAGTTTATAGAATATTATGTTGCTATCAAAAATATGTAAGGCGACATAAACACAAGTAAACCGTGCTCTGCCGTCTGTAAGGGAGCTTAGATCCTTGATCAATAGATAGGAATCCTGACTAACAGTCAGAGGGGTCGAAGATCAAGACCTTGTCTTCTCTGAAAAAGTTTGAGCAATACCCGTTATAGAGTCCCCATTGCCCTGTTAGTCAGCGTGCAACGATCAAGCAAAAGTTTAGATTGGGTTGTAGAGGGACCCAATGCAAGAACTATGGTTTTAGCGATGATCTCGGGGTCTTACTGTCGATGTCAAAGGCGTTTAATAATTTTAGAACCCACCGATATGAAATCATCGGAACCTTTGACCCTCCTTAGCTTGATCTCACTCCATCACAGGGGTTCACATATGCTCTTCAAGTAGACATATTTTGTTATTTTCCACTTGTTTTTCATTTTCACTGATTTTGTATGTCCTCTGGTTTCATGATGTTTAGATCTATGGTTTGGATTTATCCATCATCTTTGCATTGTACACTAAATCACCGTAAAATTGGGAAATTCCGCTTGATACGTGTTGTTGAAAAGCCACATCTCCGAATTTATATAAAATGTCTGGAGTAGATCAGTAAAATTTTCCAAAAGTTTTTCGACGTTGATTGTATCTTCAATCCTGAGTAAGAAGTATAAAAGTATTCTTAGAAATTTTTGTGTGAAAATCCAAAACTTTAGTAGAGGCTCTAGCGGACCGAACCAATTGACTAATATAAATACCATATGATGGGAGTCTGGGGACATCACTATCTAGATTATAGAAATTTACAATAGGAAATCCAAAGTCGTTACGCTTATCACATATATTGGTATGAATATTGTTGCCAATAATTTCAATATTTAAGTCCAAAAAAGGAGTTTCCTTGTCGGAAGTATTGGCTCACTCTCCCCGAGCACCTGATCTCACTCCATCACAGGGGTTCACATATGCTCTTCAAGTAGACATATTTTGTTATTTTCCATTTGTTTTTCATTTTCACTAATTTTGTATGTCCTATGGTTTCATGATTTTTGGACTTGTGGTTTGGATTTATCCATCATCTTTACATTCATTTGATGTTACAACGGATATTGTTTAGTTTGATGGTTGAAATCTTCCCTCTCTGATCTCTGGAAATTGATCATGAATAATGATGCCTCTTCTAAGAGCGCATTTTCAATTCGTGATGTTTCAAACAAAGATAGATTGTTTCATGCTTGAATGAATCATAACTAAAGAAGAGATTGAAAAACTATAATTTGCACATATTTGAAGACAATATACCCATACCGACAACTTCAAAATCGAATATGATATATCTGATAATTGATTGAGGATAGGAATAACATTCTATTCATATACAAGTATTATAATATCCGTGATGTTCGGTATTCTTGAGTTCTACTTTCTCAGTCCATGTGAATCATTGCCCAAGCTTAAGCTCGAAATGTCAGGTTGATGCCATCAAGTGGAGCAATGCAAATAGATTCCATCAACGTATAAGTGAACACTGGAAACATATTCCATCATCGTGAATTTGGAACAATGCAGGCAGAAGCAAACATCATAATCACCGTACAAATGATTGACTGATTATTGTATTATTGATAATTGATTATTGATTATTTCACATATATAGTGACGGCATCTGCCTGTAGCATTGCACAGAAATTTATATCATTGCAACGGACCTACCTGAAGCAGTGAGGGATCTTTTACGTGCCACGCCTACCGTTTTTCCTATCTCATTGGAAAGACAGAACACCGGTGTGCCTTCGGTGGGAGTCGAACCCGGGACCTCTCCGTTACAAGCCGAGTATCTCATCTGGCTTCCGTACAATTGAATAATGCAGGCAGATGTCATCACCGTATTAGTGGAATAATGCAGAAAGATGCCATCACCATGCAAGTGGAACAAGTGGGAATCGAACCCGGGACCTTTCGGACACAAAACAACATCACCCATTGAGCCACACCGGTTTTGTTTTATATAACGTGTATATATTTATATTATATGTATAATAATCATAATAAAAAAAAATAATAATAATTAAGAATATTTGAGCTTGTCTCATAATATTCTCATTTATCGTGGCATTTTTAGGAAAGATAACTCGTATCCTCTGGTATACGAGTTTGGGTTATCGATCTTAGATAATTAAGTAATGGTTATTGTTTCAATTGATTCGGGTCAATGCTTCAATTGTAAGACCCCTCTAGCATTCATTGCAAAAATGAAGAACGAAGACATTCGAAAAATCACGGAGAATTTGGTGTTTTTTGTGCTTTTACACTTTGCCAAGCAGTATATCCAAGTTCCTATGAGTTGGTGGTATCGTTCTAATTCTGCTATGCTACAATAAATGTGTTTATGCTTTATTTAATCATACAGTAAGGCTCGAGTAAGCCTAATGTCACACAAAGCCTATACGTTCATTGGACCCAACAGGAGGCAATATCTTAGTTTGTCAGAACAGTGATTTTGCAGATACCGTTTGCCTTTTGTTTTTTCTTACACCATACTGTAGGTAACCTGGTAACATCTGCATACTTAATGGCCTGTGTTGGAAAATGTTAGATTGATATGGTTGAGGATCGCTAACTTACCACGTTGGCTCATATAGTTTGCAATGTCTTCTAAATTCTTTGTATAATCCTAATAGGTATTTTAGAATTTTTATTGTATATTTAATAGATGCAATGCAATATTTAACAAGGGGCCCTTTCGTATATATGCAACAGCATATAAATTCATATTCTTTAGACAATTATATTTACATTAAGGTGTTTGACATGATTATGGTAAATGAATTAATCAGTAGTAATATGATAATATTATTTCACATCACAGGGTGTATTTTAGTAATACATTCATATCAATAATAATAAACAGTACAAGAAGCATTTCAATAAGAAATGCATACTACAATATAAAAGTGCTTACCATCTTGTATAATGTAACCAAGACTAGTAGTGTACACATATTATACCATAATAATTTGAAGATGACAAACTGAGCTTGATGAAGTTTGGTTGATATGGTTGTGAATCACTTGCATCATGCTTGTATTAACTTGGTAGTAATATCTCATATAAAGCTCTATGCTTTTCTAATCTTTTGATGGTGCAACGCCATGTATCATTGTAAAGTCAGACAACATGACATATATTGTATATAATTTGCCACGAAAAATTTGCAATAAGTTAGGTAGATATGGTTGAGGATCACTAACTTATTATTGGGAGCTTCTACATGTTTTTACCACTAGATTGATTTGGTGTATTTTTCGGAATTTAATCTCGGAATTTCTTTACAGTTTACTCTATTAATTTGCCATGCCTTCCCATACAGTGAAGTGGAAGAGGAAGTCCACTAGTCCATATCCCAGGCATTCCACATTAAATCAGGCAAGCTTACCCAGTCAACCCTGAAGATATTCGTATTTTGAGTATGCCTTATAACGACAGCGCTGATTCATCCTCAATTCCACCTAGCTGTTCTCCAGAGCTCAGACAGGGCAGCTCTGCAATTATGCCCCTGCAACCCATGCCTATGCCTTTCACACTACCTTGCATACTGTGTACTGTGCAACAAGGTACATGTACAGTATCATTATTCAACATTTGTTAATATGATTAAAAATATCAGATCTCAACCCTCTACCCCAACCCTTGGTCACTTAAATAAAAGTACATTGTAGATAATGACTCAAGGGAAAAAATCACTGATACATGGTAAGTACATAAACTTTAGTTCTTGAATTAAGCCCAGCAATGCCAACAAGCATGCCAATGTTCTTTTGTTGAATAATAATGGGGAGTTAGTTTTAAACCTGAGTTGGGACCTAAAATTACTAATATGGAGCAGTGATTGGATGCTTCTACACTTTACATAAGCATTTATCTATCTGATCATACCAAAAAAAAATTAATGGTAATTTTGCCTGGTAAGACGAACAGTTCAGACTTATGCTTACCAACAACTTCTCAACTTATTGAGATAGTATAGAAACTGAGATCTGGCTCAGATATACATCAGACTCAGCATTACCCATACACCTTCCATGAGGGTTAATATGTGGAAGTGCTACGTCTATAAATTATAATAACTTTGTTTACTGATCAAAAGATTAACCACAAATATGCACAACTTGGTTTGTGAGTTCAATGCATCAGTGAGATGATGCCGCTTAAGCGGTCCTTCACTTTAATGGAAGAAGTAGCCCCAGTCAGTCAGTGAGTGACACAATGTTCGCTTAGCCACACTACAAGTAACACAGTACCCAGAAGAATCAGACCCTTCTTTCAGCCAAAACTCTTAACATAAAAAATTTGGCAATGTACCACCTTGTAACATCCCCTTACCCTCAGGAAGAGACCACAAGGCTTTTGGCAAATCTCCAATTTATGTGCAAGCCATAATTTCATATATTAATCATATTATGACTGGCAAACTGCAGAAAAACATAAACAAAGTTTAAAATTTGGATTTCTTATACACTACTAGCTCAAGTTCAATAACCAATCTTGTCTTCAAAAGTCACTGAAAGAACTACCAAAAAAAAAAAAAAAAAAAAATTACAGAAATTTCTAAAGGTCAAAAGTTAAGTCATTTAACTTTTTCAATTTGCATGTTTCCCCTATTGGCACAGTTCCAAAGGATGATGGTGGTTGGAGGAGGAATTCACACCTCTTATATCTACCTCAGGCCAGTATTACTGACCATATTGTTAGTTTCTCATATTTCCGTTACATGTAGATATACGTCTTTTTAAGAAGAATTAGAAACAATTGCTACGGTAGGCAATCATGTCTTGCTAGGAAAGAGGATATTAAAAGTGCATTTTGCCCGTTGTAAGTTCATCAGATTGACATTCAATTACTTGGTTTCTGTTTTCAAGACTTATTTTATATAGACTTATGTCCCCCCCCCCCCTTTGACCGTTCAGTGTCAATTTGGTCCCATTGCAAATTTGTGTGGTCAGTTAAAAGATTTTTTTGCAAAACTTAAATGGTGTTACATGTTTTCCTTAATGTTTTCTGGTCTACTTATGATGACTTGCACCTATACTTAGACAGTGCAAAAAATCTGCAACTTGGTTGCAAAGTAATATTAATGGAAAATTAAATTAAAACAAACCCAGAAATAAATAAATTAATTTTCATAGTCATACTGACAATTTAGCCCTGGTTTGTATTATAATTACCCAACCTTCCTAATCAAAACAAATAATGTCCACTAGTCCTCGTTTATTGGACAATAACAATTCATTTTTAAAGCTGTATATATTGAAGGCAAGTTAAATTCAGCTGCTGATGCATTTCTCACAGGCAGTGGGACAGATTTCATGCAAAAGAAAGGAACCCCAAGCTAGCCAAATTCTAACCTTTGCATCTCTTGCATTTCTAAAAATTCTTTGCAATCTCAGATAAAATATCTATGGCAACAATCAGTGGTAGATGTCACCAGACGAGCATAGAAAGTAGGAATAAAATCATTTTGAATTGTTCAGCAGATCACATATGTATATACCTGTGTCCTGCAGGCATATTCAACAGCTACTGCTCACTCTTACATGGCTTCAGTTAGCTTCAAATGTAAATCAGATATAGTGATCAGACCCTCATCATTTCAGGAAGTCATCTTCAATATTTGGGTAACTTAAGCAGCACATCTGTCTGCATTATTATTCAATGTGGTGTCAGTGAGTGAGTGATCTAGGTAACACTCGCATCGGAATATTACTATATGAATACTTGCATGAAACTTATTCCTATGCTTTGCTAATTTGGTCTTATGCTCTCCCTCGCCTAAATTGGAGATATGAAGACCCTGGTAGTTATTCAGTTGTAAAACACTCAGTGGAGGTTCAATAGCCTGAATAGGCATGCTACCCCAATTCCCTCAGAATATATTTTGTAGCACCATCAGCTTGCATCTACCACTACCACTGACCTTTTTTGACCCTGATGGTGTCCATTTCTCTGCAAAAGACTGCCTTTTCCCATATCAGGTAATAGCGGGACTAATCGTCTCTTTCATACACATATTCTGGTTAGTAGACGTACTTAACGTGTTGATTAGAGCCGCAGTGGTAAACCTGTCTATTATAATATTTGAGTGGTTTCACCAACTGGGGAAGTTGGCGTGATCAAAGATCATGTGGCCATAAACCACTCAACATATTTTATATATAGACTTTGTATGATATGAATAATGTTGTATGGTAGATTTCTACCATCTTTGTGGTTTGTCCTTGTCAATTGGCATCCACTTAATGTGTAATGTTAATGCTATATCAATATATTATGATGCATTGGAGGTTACATATTGAATTGTTTTTGTCTTTATATAGACTTGGTATGATAGTGAATAATGTTGTACATGGTAAATTTTCTACCATCCATGTTGTTTGCCCTTGTCAATTGGACAATGGGCTTTCACTTATGACAATGTATAATGGTAATGCATTATGACGAATTGCAATTACATGTATTATAATGTTGGTTGAAAAATCCACTGCGGCCATTATTATTGCCAATAAAACTGAAAACTAAAAACTTGTATTACTTATGATTGCATAGTTCAAAGAATTCAATATTTGGTCTGAGTCCGTCAAGGTCCACGATAATAAAAATAAGAATAATTATCATAATAATAATAATTATGTCACATTGAAAGCTATCTAGTAACTCGTACTAATGTGTTGAGTATGAAACACGATTCATACTGTATGAGATTGAGAAATATTTAAAATGCTGACACTGAGTATGAAAGAAAATGTGCTCCGTGTAGCCAAAACGTTTATAAAGAATGTCCTTCAGATGCAGTCAAAGTAACTGCAGGCGAGGTAATGGTAACCAGAACTGTCAATTTATATTGGACATGGGAAATGGTACAGCAAGATCCTATATCAAAATAAAAGGATGCACGCACATCTGTCGACGAGAAACCGTTGAAATATATTGCTGCAGTGGATACTGGGTTCCTGATTGCAATGGTAAGTACAGGGAACAAGTCGCAAGTAGAATATATTCCAGAAAATGCTATTAGTATTTGGAATGTGTCTAAAGTGTGCGTTACAATAATAATTCATGTACACCAATACCATTACAGAAATATCTTACTACAGTTTTAAGATTATGATGACAATGATTTGGAAGCAAGAAATCTTAATTTAAATAAAAATCCAATTTTTTCAATTAATTCTAACGAACTTGAAATGATGCATCTTGGCGTAAAGTTTTCTATTTAAGACACCAGAAAGTTTGCATGGGTGGTTTTGTCCCACAGATAAAAAGCATTAGTAAACCATACCTTGTAAACATTCTAAAACTGTGGGTTCTAATGTATCATTCAACAAGAAATTAACCTTTCAATAGTCTTATTTGCTAATATGCATATGAATATGCATTTTCAATTCGTTTATGCATGTATCTAATATCAACATGTTATAAGGATATAAAGTTAAAAAACGAAGAAGTACCGAAGGGTAAACCATATCTCATAGTCCATGGAATAAAGGGGACAATATCTTGTTTAGTGACATATTCAGAGAAATGCGAACCCCAATAAAATCGAAGTGCCCGGGAGGAGTAAGCGTCCCCTGGTTGCATACAACATTCGTCGCAAAAGTCCTGCAACAACCTTTCAAGTTGAGGAGGTAAATACATAAATATACAAAAATGAACATACGAAGGAAAAAGGAACACGCAGTCAAATTTCACATTCAAGGCAAGAAATGCTGCCTGTCTGAATTACAGTGTCGAAAACACAGGTGAACAGTGTCTGTATATAAATGTTTATACGTATTATGTCAAATCAAGTATAGTCAAAAAGTTAAGATGGTTATGTTGTATGGTCAATTCCCAAAATATCGATTAAGATTCTTGAAAGAGGAATCTGAAATTGCAATAGATCCCTATAACGACCATAGAACTTCCTCAGTGACAATTTCAAACGTTCCTCAATATATCCTTTTGAGAGTAGTTTTGTGGCAAGAAGCCTCGCTCTCAGGACGAAATTTTCGTATTTAGTGCATGCCCTGGCATAGCGTATAAGTTGTGAAATGAAGAAACCATATGCGGGAGAGGAAGGTATGTTGCTACTCAGAAAAGGGAAGTTGGTAATAACGAAATTGAAATCGTCACGTTTGTCATAGAGAGAGGTTACTAATGAACCATCGTCACTAATTGATAGCAGTATATCGAGGTATGAAGCAGAAGATGCGCTTTCTATAGTATCTTTTATCTCGAGTTCCTTTGGATATATGGTGTTGAGGTGATCCTCAAAAACAGGGTTGTTAATCGACAAAACATCATTGATGTATCTGTATATAAAGCTGAACCGAGATGCTAATTGCTTATTGCTTTAAAGAGCAGAGACTGTATGAATTCTGCTTCGTGACAATACAAAAATATGTCGGCCAGAAGAGGCGCGCAATTAGTACCCATAGGAATGCCAACAATCTATTGGAACACTTTCCCACCAAATATCACAAAAATATTATCTATAAGAAATTCTAACATTTGGATGATCTTTTTCTGTATACTTGCTGCTGGAACCTACGGAAGCCCATTTAGGACCTATCAAAAAATATTTTTGAATTTGATATAACGAATTCTTGAATTTGTTAAAACGGATTAAATTCGTTTTCACAAATTTGAGGAATTCTTTATAACGATTTAAATCTGTTATAAAAAAATTGAGGAATTCGCTATAACGGATTTAATTTGTTATAACAAATTTGTTGAATTCGTTTTAACAGATTTTTAAATTCGTTTAAGAAATAAAATTCGAAATAACGAATTCTTAAATTCATATCTTCGGTTTTATAAAATTTTGAATCCGTTTAATTTGTTCTCACAATTTATGAAGTTTGTTATAACAAAATTGATGAAAATGCGTTATAACAAATCTTATAATGAAAATGCTGTCCGTTTACTTCATTTGTGTCTCGGAAAATTTGGAGTTGTTCAACAATTTGAAAAACTGAATGGAATAAAGGGGGTTATCACTTGTTAAACTTCTATTAACCACTCCAACCTAGTGGTGACTGAACAGTACGTAATTGTTTATGGAGACGAAATTTTTAAATTCATAACCCTTAAATCTATGATAATTTACAGCAAATGAATGTTCACAATTATGTACACAGATCTGGATGAGAAACATCAACAGTTGAAAGAGACCATAAGTACTTCATTCTCACCAAGTTTCATCACAATCCTGTCAGTGATTCTGCAGCAGTAGTTGAAATTGTAGAAAAATCTCCCCTTTCCAATTATCATTATTATTATTATTATTATTATTATTATTATTATTATTAATATTAATATTATTATTATTATTATTATTATTATTATTATTATTATTATTATTATTATTATTATTACTATTATTATTATTATTGTTATCATTATTATTATTACTATTATTATTATTATTATTATTATTATTATTATTATTATTATTAGTAGTAGTAGTAGTAGTAGTAGTAGTAGTAGTAGTAGTAGTAGTATTTCATTTATTTATAATGTTTTGGCAGACTTAGAAATTCAAAAAATCACCAATATTTTGATATTCACATTTATTACCATATTTATGATTAAAGAAGACAACTGCAAGCAACATTGTCGACTAATAGAGAAAAGTTACACTTTTCTGCATTGAAATCATTAAGTCCAAATACTCTTGACAAAGCGTCAAAACTTTGATTTTGGATTAGAACCAAAAACAACAGATCGGTACTTTGCATTCAGGTTGTCTCTGTATGCAGTTGGTCTGAAGAAGTTTGCCAAAGGAGGGTACTATCTGTGACCTACTTTAGCCAGTTTCACCTGTTGACAGATCTGGATGAAAAACAACACCTGTTGGTGAGCATGAGTACTTCATGCCCACAAGTTTCATCAAAATCCAGTGGTTCTGAAGAAGTCGAAAATATGAAAAGTGTACTACGATGGATGAAGGACAGACGGCTCCGGACAGGGTATGACACTGGCTTATTTGTGCCTCAGGTTACCTAAACCCCATTTTGAAAAAGAAACATATATTTTGAAATCACTGTAACAAATACTAGTTCGAAAATCAAAACATCAAAATATTTATATCTTGATTTTGAATTCAATGCAATTTAGAACTTTTTTCTTTGATATATATTTTCACTTGACACAATATGAAGGGGAATGGTTTCCATGTGCATATTTCATTATTGTCTTTGAATATAGATTTTACTGGTAAGTATGGGTGTTTTATTCATAACTAAAATGTATTTGCTTGAAAATGTTTAAGGTTTATCTTTTGTACACTTGGTATAATTAACAAGACCTAACAAAATATGTCCTCTTATTGTAAAGCACCTCCAACAATTTCTCTTTTCTCCTTCTTACTCGTTGTCTCCTCTTTCCAATCAAAATGTAAAATACCAAAGTAACTGGTGTCACATACCTATGACACTAACAATAATGTACCACAGTGGACATTTGTTTTTCATTTTCACTGATTTTGTATGTCCTCGGGTTTCATGATTTTTGGACTTGTGGTTTGGATTTATCCATCATCTTTACATTCACGGACCTCTGAAATTCAGAGGTGAGGCAAGGTGCCCGTAAGCAGTGAGTGTGTCCTGTTTGGCTATGAAGATATGCAAGAATCTTTACAAATTCATTTTTGAACTCACATTTCAAATTTACTGTAATATATATGTATATAGCTCTTGTACTCACCACTACAGGCAGAAAGACGGTGTATCCCAGTGGGTGAGGTGTTCAGCTTGTAACCAGAAGGCCTGCGTTCGACTCCCGCCACGGTTGCACCGGTATCCTGTGTTTAGTATGAGATAGTTAAATCTGAGGTCTGAGGGAGGGTCAGTTTCAAAGATATGATTTCTATGCGATACGTCAGGAAGATGTCGTCACCATATACGTGAAATAGTCGTGGAGTGACGAAAAACAATAATCATCAATCAGTCAATCACTACTACTGGCAATCCTAGAATCCTTTCACATAATGTGTATCATCAGCAAGAATATATGATATAACCGGCATTTCACACAGAGAAGATAATTAAAAATTTTCCTTTTCAAATGAATTCTTAAAAAACAACAAATTAATAAAAAAGTGGCAACAACAACAAACTGATAATTCACAGATATTTGTCATATTTTAATATTCCTTTCAGAATTAGATGTACTTATTTTAATCGATCAAATTATATAACTCATTCTTTAATATACTATTATCTTGATGTTTATGTATCACACTCACTGAACTCATAGTCCATCATTAAAACAATGTTCTGTCAAAATCTCCCGATAGTTAAATTTACCGAGGTTAAAGAAAAAAGAGGAGTTACCGGCTCAGTTATGTGGCAGAAGTCACCATGGAGCTATACAATACATAAATATAGATAATATAATAGAACATTTAACACATTACAAAAATATTTGATTGTAGTGCAATTACGATACCGACTTAGGACGGTCATTTAATTTGACAAAAGCCAAACAAATGGTGTGGTTAACCGGTTTACGGGCCCACCTTCCCACTCACCGTAACAGCAGAACAATCAAAAGACGTACATTTAAAAATTTATAAATAATTTATAAAAGCTCATTTCCATGTTCTTTTGCATCCTTTCAATAATGGAGGGAATCAACGTCTTTATCGCCATTTCAATCAACCAGATCATTCCATTCTGTTGATGAAAGTACGTTTTTTAAAGAAAATATACCATCCTACCAACAACCCAAATCTTAGCACTCACCTTAGAAGAAAAAGGGAAGATTACTGGGTGCGACAGTTAGGAACAGCTGCTCCATATGGTTGTAATGACCATATTGATAGTATTGGAAATCTTACAAGTCCTGGATGTTGGTCAGTAAGTGTCATGCGTTTGTTTGATAATACGCCAAGAAGACGTCGAAGTCATGGTAAACGAAAATATAATACACATGAGTTTCATAATGTTTCCTTCAATGACCTTCTACCATTTATCAATCAAATTTTAGGTTCTCATTATAATCTTACTAAGCTTTATTTGCTTTCCCCTGGGTTTGTACATCTTTACCCTCCCCCCCCCCCCCTTTTCATTAAAATGGCTTCAAATATAATAAAGGCTCCGATAACGTTATTTTATCATGTAATAAAATAATCAAACGTCTTATTAATAGACAATATGATATTGAGATCATCAAAAAGACTATAGGTCTTGTATTTGCCCCCTCTACAGCCTTATGCAGACTTTTACTTGAACGTTGCACGCTGACTAACAGGGCGGTGGGGACTATATGACGGGCCTTGTCCAAACCTCTTTCAGAGGAGACATGGTCCTGAACCTCGTCCCCTCTGACTGTTAGTCGGGACTCCTACAGATCTAGGGTCTTAGCTCGCTTTCAGACTGGCAGAGCACGGTTTATCATGTTGATGTCGCATATATTTTTATACCATTATGTATTTTACAATACCTTACGTGTTTATATTTTTATGACCTCTCAATATGCGATACCTGTTGACCCTTGTTCTTTACATGGAGGATTATTTATAAATTTTTAAATGTACGTCCTTTGATTGTTCTGCTGTTACGGTGAGTGGGAAGGTGGGCCCGTACACCGGTTAACCACACCATTTGTTTGGCTTTTGTCAAATTAAATGACCGTCCTAAGTCGGTATCGTAATTGCACTACAATCAAATATTTTTGTAATGTGATATATGTTCTAGTATATTATTTATATTCATGTATTGTATAGCTCTATGGTGATTTCTGCCACATAACTGAGCCAGTAACTCCTCTTTTTTCTTTACAAAAACTACATGAGTTGTACGAATCCACTGGAAACTTAAATTTTACCGAATCTGGCACTCTAGAATATCGACTCCAAAGTATTATCTTGGACATCTCAGGTAACAGACTATTTCAAGCCGTTCATTCAGACAATCCTGTGGACGGTAACGAGAAGCGCCCCTTTCTTAAAGTATTTTTTTTTGCAAATAAGGGAATTGATGCTCTTAATTTAAGTAATATTTTAAATCATAAGTCTGTTAAACATAATATTCCTCCGTACTTCAAAATGAGGGAGTCGCCTTGTATTTCCTATAACTATACACCAATAGTTGCTTCCAAAATCTTTAACTATAAACAAACTTTGAAATGTGTAGACCTGAAAGACTTTCATAACCCTATAGAGCGTTCTTGTTCCTCTTCTAAATTTAAATATAATCCATGCGGTCATGTTGTACGGAATCCCATTTAGGGCCTATCAAAAAATGTTTTTGAATTTGATATAACGAATTCTTGAATTTGTTAAAACGGATTAAATTCGTTTTAACGAATTCTTGAGTTTGTTAAAACGGATTAAATTCGTTTTAATAAATTTGAAGAATTCGTTATAACGAATTAAATCTGTTATAAGAAATATGAGGAATTCATTATAACGAATTAAATATGTTATAGCAAATTTATTGAATTCGTTTTAACAGATTTTGAAATTCGTTTTAACAAATAAAATTCGAAATAACGAATTCTTAAATTCATATGTTCCTCAAATTTATTATAACAGATTTAATACGTTATAACGAATTCCCCAAATTTGTTAAAACTAATTTAATCCGTTTTAACAAATTCAAGAATTCGTTAAAACGAATTTAATCCGTTTTAACTAAATCAAGAATTCCTTATATCAAATTCAAAAAAAAGTTTTGATGGGTCCCTATTCGTTATAACGAATTCCTCAATTTTATTATAACATATTTAATACGTTATAACGAATTCCTCAAATTTGTTAAAACGAATTTAATCCGTTTTAACAAATTCAAGAATGCGTTATATCAAATTCAAAAATATTTTTGATAGGTCCTAAATGGGCTTCCGTAATGTTGTGACAGGAGATCTCCATATTGTTCGCAACGAAAAACTTAGAGATCTTTTACGTAAAGGCCCAAAATATAGAGAGCCACAGTCATTTACATGGCGTCAAAAGTTTTATATTATTATGAACTCATGTGAAGAGTATGCCAGACGTTGGACTAAAAGAGAAAAGGTTGAATTAGACACTCTTTCTGACTGGCTGAAGTCGATCAGAAAGTCTGCTAAAGAAAAGTGTTAGAAGACTACGTCAGTTTTTCAAGAACAAACACTGTTTTATATTTTGTGATTCCAGTGTCGTTAGAGAACTTTCTCGACTTCATGGAAATTTCATTATTGCTCATGCTGACAAGGCAGCTAACAATTACACATTCGTATGTAAGACATACTATATTGAATGTCTTATAGAAGAGCTTGGTCTTCATTCAACGCCTGGTAATCCAACTTATACAGTTACAAATCTGTCTCCTTCAGAGGTATTTGATAATCACAAGTCAGTTCTTAGTTCATTCGGTATTACTACAAATGAGTCTGATCTCGAGCTACCATACCTTTTTTGGATTCCAAAGATGCATAAAACTCCATATAAGCATCGATTCATAGCTGGATCTTCCAAGTGTTCCACCAAGCCTCTTTCCATGTTACTCACCAAAATTCTAACAGAAATCAAATATGGTCTTCAGAAATACTGCTCTACTGTCTACTCGAGAAGCGGAATCAATCAGACGTGGATCCTAAAGAATTCCAAGGAACTTTTAAAGGACTTAAAATCTCCTATTTTCAATAATGTCACTAGCATTAATCTTTTGACTTTTCGACTCTTTATACAACCATTCTTCATCAAACACTAAAGAACAGAATAACATCAATTCTTCAAAACACATTCTTTAACAAAAAAAAAAAAAGGAAATCGCAGATACAAATATCTCGTTTTTACGGAAGCCCATTTAGGACCTATCAAAAATATTTTTGAATTTGATATAACGAATCCTTGAATTTGTTAAAACGGATTAAATTCGTTTTAACGAATTCTTGAATTTGTTAAAACGGATTAAATTCGTTTTATCAAATTTGATGAATTCGTTATAACGAATTAAATCTGTTATAACAAATTTGAGGAATTCGTTTTAACGAATTAAATCTGTTATAACAAATTTGTTGAATTCGTTTTAACAGATTTTGAAATTCGTTTTAACAAATTAAATTCGAAATAACGAATTCTTAAATTCATGTATTCCTCAAATTTGTTATAACAAATTTAATACGTTATAACGAATTCCTCAAATTTGTTAACACGGATTAAATACGTTTTTACAATTTCAAGAATTCGTTATATGAAATTCAAAAATATGTTTGATAGGTCCCTATTCGTTATAACGAATTCCTCAAATGTGTTATAACAGATTTTAATCTGTTTTATACGACTGTTTTATTCCAAGGGCCAAACGACTGGCCACTAAGTTGCTCATGCAGGGATATGTTAAAGAACGTCTGAAATCGTCACTGAGGAAGTTCTACGATCGCTATGGGGATCTTGTACGAAAATATGATGTGCCCCTTTCTAGAATGATTGATAATATTCTGGAATGCGACTAAATGACCTGTTCAGTGAACACCAAATATGACTTTGTATACCAGTTTTGTACGTTCGTATGTACAATTAGGAAACCAAAACTCTTGATTTTGACATGTTTCTTAAGAACTGCTGTGACGGGTGATGCATGCAAACAGGAGACGCTTACTCTCCCCGGGCACCTGGTCTCACCTCGAAATTTTTCAGTATTTCGGGGTTCACAACAGTTTGTTTTTGAAACTTACACGATTTTGTATCTGTCCTTGGACTTTGAGAATGATTAACGGTTTGGTACTTCTTCGATAATGATATTAACAAATTCAAGAATTTGTTATATCAAATTCAAAAATATTTTTGATAGGCCCTAAATGGGCTTCCGTACGTTTTAGGCCACAACGACATATTTTGTAAAGAGCAGTCTGATTCCTACGGAAGCCCATTTAGGACCTATCAAAAATATTTTCGAATTTGATATAACGAATTCTTGACTTTGTTAAAATGGATTAAATTCGTTTTAACGAATTCTTGAATTTGTTAAAGCGAATTAAATTCGTTTTAACAAATTTGAGGAATTCGTTTTAACGAATTCAATCTGTTATAACAAATTTGTTGAATTCGTTTTAACGGATTTTGAAATTCGTTTTAACAAATTAAATTCGAAATAACGAATTCTTAAATTTATATATTCCTCAAATTTGTTATAACACATTTAATACGTCATAACGAATTCATCAAATTTGTGAAAACGAATTTTATCCGTTTTAACAAATTCAAGAATTCGTTAAAACGAATTTAATCCGTTTTATCAAATTCAAGAATTCGTTATCTCAAATTCAAAAATATTTTTGATACGTCCCTATTCGTTATAACTAATTCCTCAAATCTGTTATAACAGATTTAACATGTTATAACGAATTCCTCAAAATTGTTAAAACGAATTTAATCCGTTTTAACAAATTCAAGAATCCGTTTTAACAAATTCAAGAATCCGTTTTAACAAATTCAAGAATTCGTTATATCAAATTCAAAAATATTTTTGATAGGTCCTAAATGGGCTTCCGTAGTCATGTCATATTAATCAGTTTTTATAAAACTGTTGAAGTTTAACATTTTTATGTGTATGTACTCGGTGATTTGTGGCATGTGAAAAAACAGTAGACGCTCACGTCTGCATCTCGTTTCTCACCTGATTTACGGAGGCCAATGGAAGTCCAACGTTAGCGCTACAGCTACAAAATAACTTTGAGCGTCATATTTTACACATTGCGTTACCCCTTTTTGCAGATTTATCAATGTTATATAGTGAAAATGAGGACCGGTAATTGTTATAGAAACATGGATTGTGATAGTATATACATTAATTTTGTCTTTCACATTAGGATTGCAAAATAATAATCTGTGTGAATGTATCCTTTAGAGTTTGTGATATCTTTAAAGTCAATGAACTGAACACTATTTCCGTTCCCCATTTCATTCTCAATGAATCTCTCACTTTCCAGTATTGACAAGTGGTTGTCTATATGATTCATATACAAGTGCTAGCGTTTATTATCTTGAGTTTGTATTGCACAATGTGTGTATATAAGTGTGTAAGTATATAAGTGTATATATAGATTCTTTTACAAAACAGATGACACAATGAAAGACATTTAGTAACCTGGACGTATGGATGTTTATGAAACATTATTCATACTGTAGGAGATTGAGAAATATTTAAAATGCTGAAATTTCTTATCTTTTTGCTTTTATTTTCAGAAATATTCTCGTTGTTAACTGACAACTTTTGTAATAAGAAGTATCTTATTGAATATGAAACAAAATGTGCTCCGTGTAGCCAAAACGTGTATGTAGATTGTCCTTCAGATGCAGTCAAAGTAACTGCAGGTGAAGGTAATCAGAGCTGTCAATATATACTGGACATGGGAAATGGTACAGCAAGATCCTATATTAAGATGAAAGGATGCACGCACATCTGCCGTCGAGAAATCGTGAAGAAATATTGCTGCAGCGGATACTGGGGTCCTGATTGCAATGGTAAGTACGGGAAAATGTCGCATGTAGAATATAAACTAGAAAATGCAATTTGGCATGTGTCTAAAATGAGTTAACTAAAATAATTCATGTATACCAATATCATAATAAAACTATCTTACTATAATTTTAAAATTATGATGACAAATTATTTGGGAGCAAAAAATCTTAATTTCGATGACGAAAAAGGTCAAATTAATTCTGCTGATGGTTAACGATTTAATGTGTATGTGTGTAAAATATAAATAATTTATCCGGAAACAGAGGCACACTCGAAGCGTTATATGCAAAATAAGTTATATGTCCAAATGATACATCTTGGCATAAAGTGTTTCTGTGTCTGACGTCGATAGTTTGCATAGTTGGTACCTTGTAAACATTCTGAAATTGTAGGCTCTAATATATCATTCCATAAGTTAACCTTTTAATAGAGTATTATTTACTTGTATACATATGGATATGCATTTTCAATTCCTTTGTACATATATTTAATATCAACATGTTATAAGGACATAAAGGGATTTAGAGGAAAATGTGTGGAAATAAACTTTAACCTCAGGAAATTTAACTATCAGATTTTGACATCTGAAATAGAAAGGAACATTATTTTAATGATGGACATTTAGATCAGTTTGAGAAATAAACACCAAGATTATAATATCAAAGAATGAGTCATATAGAAGTGTATAATTTGATCGATTTAATATAAGTACATGCAAATCTGAAAGGAATATTGCTATATGACAAGCATTTGTTTCATTTTGTTTTTTTTTTTTTTTTTTCATTTTTTCATTATTATCCAATGCGAAACGAAATGTCCATCATGCAATATATTCTTCCTAATGATATACACTTTATGTGAATATTTCATTTTGTTTCGCCAGATTGGGGCAGGGTCGTATACGTAAATCTACTAAAAATAAGAGGGCGAAGTGCAAAAGTTTTATGATAAAGAGTGTATCGGCACATCGTAACACAATCTTTATCACAATTATGACAACACACACTCACGTATTTATTCCCATCATGAAACATTTTCAAATATATATTTCAGTTATGAAAAAAAACCCCACAATTATCAGTAAAATCTATATTCAAAGAACATAATGCAATATTCATTGAATATGCTGTTTATGCATATGTAAACCACCTCCTTTCATTTTACATGTACATATACATGTACATTATAGTTAAAAAGGTTTGAAATGGCATTGAATTAAATTCAAAATATATTATTGTTGATGCTTTGATTTATGATTTATGTGCACGTCCTTGGTGATTTGTGTCATACCAATAATGTCACCAATAAGCGAAATTCACTAACAAATCAGACTCATTTTGTTGTAACTGAAAATGGTTTTTATTTACATCTGGATGCTTGATTTATTGTTTATATAGTGATTTCTTATGTAATAAATATATACTAATTTTGGTGACGAATGAAATCGTTTTAAATTATGATTTTGCTTGTAAATCTAATGTTTCACGTAATGTCATAATTGTGTAATATTGAAAAAGAAAAGAAAATATGCATCTTATTTAGATGTATAAGAAAGTCGCCATGGACACAAAGAACAAAGAAAATTAAGGACATAAAAAGACATCACAGAAATATCCGAATGCAGTTACGTTTTTGACTATTATCATTTCAATTGATCTCCCTCATTCAGCACCACAAGAGCATCACAATAGATAGTTTTTGTGAAGTGTTTTTGCTGTACTCTACGTGACAGTGGCGACTATAGTCATACAGTTCAGTCAGATTGTCTTCTTTTATTTCTTTTGTACTCATGACATGTCTATGGCATAATGATTTCACAACTTATATGCTATGCCAGAGAATACTCCTTTACTGAATATTTTGTTGTTAGGGCTAGGCGACTGAAATACACTATTGAGAAAGATACCATTACTCGAATGAAATAGTTAGTTGTTCAAGAATATCATTGGACATTATGGAGTGCTCAGTTCCAGAATATTAAATGATATTCTGAAGCATGATCATGTTCAGAGATTTGAACAACTACCTAATAGACCGAAATTTGGTACTGAATACGATATGTTTCCAGTGAACATGTGGATGCGCAGTTGCTCTTGCTGATATCATCACCTCCGATTTTGCAGTGTTTTATCTGGATTTTGAATATCGGAGACCCGGTGGTACTTTATCATTTACGTAGATGGAATTGATTTAAATATATATAGATTATCCATTGAATGCTTTGTAATTGTTACAGAATGTCCTGGTGGTGGACTGACACCATGCAATAATCGAGGTACTTGTCAAGATAAAGTAAATGGAACAGGAGAATGCACTTGTCAGGTAAAATAAGTGTTAGTACTATCGGGTATTCCATTAAATCACCTTCAACAATTTTCATTGCTATCACAACATGGTAGCATGAGGTTACTGAGGTCGTACAATGAATGGTTCAATCTGTCTATTATACATCTTTATCTATCTTAAAAATCCCCCAAACTATATGATTAACATCATTAAACTAACGACTTCATTTCTAAGCAGTGGAATCATTGGTCGTGTTCTAAGCAGTGGAATCACTGATCGTGTTCTAAGCAGTGGAATCACTGATCATGTTCTAAGCAGTGGAATCACTGATCGTGTTCTAAGCAATGGAATCACTGATTGTGTTCTAAGCAGTGGAATCACTGATTGTATTCTAAACAGTGGAATCACTGATCGTGTTCTAAGCAGTTGAATCACTGATCGTGTTCTAAGCAGTGGAATCACTGATCGTATTCTAAGCAGTGGAATCACTGATCGTGTTCTAAGCAGTGGAATCACTGATCGTGTTCTAAGCAGTGGAATCACTGATCGTATTCTAAGCAGTGGAATCACTGATCGTGTTCTAAGCAGTGGAATCACTGATCGTATTCTAAGCAGTGGAATCACTGATCGTGTTCTAAGCAGTGGAATCAGTGATCGTATTCAAAGCAGTTGAATCACTGATCGTGTTCTAAGCAGTGAAATCACTGACCGTGTTCCTCCGGTAGTTGTACCATGATCGCATTTTAGTATGATGTGAACATATTTTGAAACAATTAGCTATTATAAACTTGAAATGTTCTGTTACATGAATCATCTGGGTCTGCATTGGAGGCCGACGATTTTATTTGTTGGGATACTTGTACCTTGTATCGATGTTTGAATATAAATATATTAATCTCCAAAAAGGAGGGAAAACAGTCAGTTGTATGAAAGGTATATCTAACAGATGAATCGTTGAATACAAGGAAAATTCCAAAAAGGTTGATTATACAGCAGATACGGTACTAACTGCGGTCAGTTCAACTGATCTGATGAATTTGTGCTGTGAGTATGTAAATGGGCCTGTCACTTACTACAAAAACAGTATTATACCCCCCCCCCCCTCACATTTATCTGATGATTAAAGCTTAAGATATCAATGTCATCACGCAAAAATAAATAAATGAATTAAAAAATTAAAATGATCACTCTCTACTATTTTGCAATGTATAGTGAATAATATCATGTTATAACTTCAGAGAAACTTTGCTGGATTTGCATGTGAACTTTGTGCCTCTAATACATCGTACGGTCATAATTGCGAGAATGGTAAGAACTTTATTTCATAGATATCGCAAGTAAGCAAACATGGAGTGTATTACTCTATAGTAGAAAGTGAGAGCTCTCAACATTTTCTTTCAAATCAGATTGTCCATATCATCATTACACTCCTGGTCTAGAAACGAGGTTCTAAGGAGCAAAATCGTAAAACAGTTGAAAAAATGATATAAAATAAATTACAAAATAAATGATGAAATATCTGTCTCAGCTATGTAGCAATATAAAGATGATTGACAAATCCAAACCATAAGTCTAAAACTCATGAAACCAGAGGACATACAAAATCAGTGAAAATGAAAAACAAGTGGAAAATAACAATTATGTCTACTTGAAGAGCATATGTAAACCCCTGTGATGGAGTGAAATCAGGTGCCCGGGGAGAGTGAGCATCTCCTGCTTGCTAGCAACACCCGTCACATATACCCAGTAGAAAGAGTCAAATCGTGTAAATTCCATATGTATTCAAAGTCAAAGTATAGGTAACCTTCTAGTATAGAAGGTGTCAAATCTGTGTAAAATGATCGGAATCGGTCTCAGTCCAGAAACCTCGCCACAGACAGCAAACAAGAACATATAAATAAAAAAGAAATAATAATAATGAAAAAAGAATTAAATATTAAACAAATAGATAAATAAATAAAATAAAATAATAAAAATGAAATGATATAAAAAAGAAAATAAAATAAAGGACAAAATAAATTGAAATGTTTGCGGTCTCGATTTTTAGACGATCTCTTGAAGTTGATAAGGGTAACCGGATATCCTGTAACTTAAGTTTTATACCAGAGGTTATAGTAATCATCATACTTTTTTTCAGATAAATTGAATTACCATTGTTTTAGTTGATATCTCCTATTTCATCTTTTCTGACCTTTCCTGTATATTAGAGAGTACAAAACGTAGTTGTTTTTTAAATATCTTTTTTATTTTAATTTCTTTCAGTATGTAGCTGCGTTCATGGCGTGTGTAATAGTGGTGTTCTTGGAACAGGACGATGTAATTGTTATTCTGGATGGAGTGGAGAAAATTGTGATCAGGGTAGATTGACCTCAACATACATGTATATTTTTGAATTTTAATTTTGACTGTAAGGAAACAAACTATTTCATAAACTTTCAATGTAAAATACGAAAGTAACTGCTGTCACATATGGCACTAACAACTATGTACCGCAGTGGAAATTCACGGACCCCTGAAATTCATATCAGTCTAGGTGGCCGGGAGGAGCTGTGTAGAAAGTGCCACTGCCATATAACATCAGGAAAAAGGGCATAATAGCTCTTAAATCACACCGTCAGCGTGGAACTTTTACGAGCTCCACACTGAAAATGGAAAAAGTCGGGCGTTAATTTAAAATACGAAATTAAGTACTGTCATATGAGGACTTATTTTGCTAGCTACACCCGCCGTGAATGCCCTTACATACAAATTTAAATTTAAATCAGCACTGAAATACAATCTTTTGATAAATTCAAGATAATTATAGGTGAAACATACGTTTTCTATATTTTACATTAACATTTATAGAAATTGGAGAGTGTAAGAATTTGACTTGTGCTGAGAATTCTCGCTGTATCGACACCCAAGGAAAAGTGATATGTGCCTGTGATATAGGCTTTGAGAGAGATTCTGCAGTAGAAAACCATACATGCATACGTAGGTCAATTAAACATCGCAAGTTTTATACGTTTTTATATACCGTTAACTGAAACTTTTTGTGAAAGTCCTCCGTAGGGAAGTAGTAATGAATAAACAGCAAAACACTCCAATGAAAACATTTTTTTCAGATAAGAGGTAATTATTTTTCACTAAAGTTTTATATATAGGAAGTATCAAAAATTATGGTTCTAGCATGATTTAAAACGCCATCATCCCTTACCGACATAATTACTTTTAGTTAGGACAAACTAATTCGTTTAAAGTCCTTTGTTTGAAATACTTTGAAAGAGATGAAACTGATAAATCAATGCTATTATCTCATTAATGTAGAGTATCTTATAGTTTCCAAGTAACAAAATTTTCATTTCGAAAAAAAGCGACAAACTGCTTGGTACTAGTAAATTCAAAAGTAGAAATTGATAATCTGATAGTTATATACATGTGTTGGTGTTTATTCAACTTTCAGCAATCAACATATGCCAACAGTCCAACCCTTGTGATGGAAATGCTACATGTCTCTCAGCAGGACCAAATTTATTCAGTTGTACTTGTAATCAGGGTTACTATGGTGATGGTATTGTTTGCACGGCAATAAACCCCTGTCAGAGAAATCATGGAGGATGTGACACAAATGTTTCGTATTGCCAGTATATTGGACCTGGTGAGGTATGGAGAGAACAACTAAGAGTCGTATCTAAATTGTGCGATTGTTTTCATTTCTCTTCATTAATCTTTAATTATGTCGCTGAGTCAATTGAATTGATAATTCCAGTTGTTAGGACTTGGGGAAAATGAATAATTAACGAAGAGAGCGGTGATAATATATGGGAATACTTGGGTACTGGATTCACATATTAAGCTATGCTAAAGGTCTTGTATGTGAGGAGGATGTGGGTTCTTTTTTCGCTATTGTATAACGCAAGCAATCTATGATCTGTGTTTATGGTGAGGGATCCAAGAATAAAAGAGTCAGTAACATTATCATGTGGATTTAGGAGCAATGTGATACCACCCATCTGTCACTGAAAAGGTATGGAAACACTATTAAGGGTTGGGTGCATAATTAGTCTGAATATATGGTTACTATGAACACAGGTTTTATCATTGTTAATCTAAAAGAGAAAACAGAAGATATCTGACAAAGCTGTATGACAAAAATCACCAAGGACATGCACTCAAAACATGATAATAATAGAATATACACTGAAAAAACATTACAAAAATATTTGATTGTGCTGCGGTTACGACACCGACTTAGGACGGTCAATTGAAGTAAAAAACGTCATTCAATTGGTGTGGTTAACCGGTTTACAGACGCGCACCTTTCCACTCACCGCAAAAGCAGCACACATCTAACAACCAAATTTTGACCTGGATTAATGTTTGTGATCCTTAGTGTCTTTAAAGAACATGTAACTGAGTGGACAATGTTAAACTTATGTAATCTTATGACTTATTAAAATTATGTAGGTGATACTTATATTAGTAAAATCTTCTTATGGCAATTGGTGTATTTTTCAGAATGAGTGTCTCTGTAGTGTGGGATATAAAGATGTTAGAGGAGTTTGTGAATTAATTCAGATGTGTAAATCTCACAATACTTGCCATAAAAATGCTGACTGCGCAATGGCTGGACCTGGCAAGTTGAAGTGAGTACCACTGATTTCTGTCTTAAACACTGTTCATGTACTAAGCTATAGACAATTTATCTGCAAGTTCTAGTTATGTGATACAGATAATGCAAGATTTATGTAGGTATAAATAAACGTGTTTAAATCATAGTCAAAGTAATTTGAAATATGTACATATTATTTGCTATTATTTTATTTGCTTGATACATTTTTCGATATATTCAATTGTAGCACGAGTTTACTCATAATACCTTCTCAGTATATTCATGCTATCTTCCTTTCAAGAAGTTTTTTCGTATAAAATTTCAGCGTTTGAACAAGTATATATTTAAACTAGGGACAAAAGTGCATTCTGATATATTTTTCGCATCATATATACTTGTCTAAATGCGCATCTGGTATACAAAATTATAACGTATATATGATCTGATATTTATTATACGGTATATATATATATATATATCAATTAAAACATTATAATGTATTTTCCGTATGATTTAAAATCCAACGATTGTTTTCAATGAACTTTTTGTGTACATTAATTATAAAGTCTGTCATGTTGGGTAACCTGACAATTTTATTGTTGAAATTTTAATAAGAAAAAGAGGAGTTACCGGCTCACTTATGTGGCAGAAGTCACCATGGAGCTATACAATACATGAATATAAATAATATACTAGAACATATATCACATAACAAAAATATTTGATTGTAGTGCAATTACGATACCGACTTAGGACGGTCATTTAATTTGACAAAAGCCAAACAAATGGTGTGGTTAACCGGTTTACGGGCCCACCTTCCCACTCACCGTAACAGCAGAACAATCAAAGGACGTACATTTAAAAATTTATAAATAATCCTCCATGTAAAGAACAAGGGTCAACAGGTATCGCATATTGAGAGGTCATAAAAATATAAACACGTAAGGTATTGTAAAATACATAATGCTATAAAAATATATGCGACATCAACATGATAAACCGTGCTCTGCCAGTCTGAAAGCGAGCTAAGACCCTAGATCTGTAGGAGTCCCGACTAACAGTCAGAGGGGACGAGGTTCAGGACCATGTCTCCTCTGAAAGAGGTTTGGACAAGGCCCGTCATATAGTCCCCACCGCCCTGTTAGTCAGCGTGCAACGTTCAAGTAAAAGTCTGCATAAGGCTGTAGAGGGGCCAAATACAAGACCTATAGTCTTTTTGATGATCTCAATATCATATTGTGTATTCATAAGACGTTTGATTATTTTATTACATGATAAAATAACGTTATCAGAGCCTTTTACTTTCCTTAGTTTATATACGAGATCACCGTAAAAATAAGGATGGGAAATTCCATTGGATACATACTGTTGAAAAGAAATATTTCCAAATTTAGATAGAAGTTCTGAATAAGATCTGAAGAATTTGCCGAATGTTTTTCTTAATTTGTGATATCTGTAACCCTGAGTTAAAAGTTTAGTAGTAATTTGTAAATTTCGTTTATGAAAGTCCAAAACATCGGTGCAGCCTCTGACAAATCGAACTAATTGAGATATATAGATACCATATGATGGGAGTCGAGGAACATCGCCATCCAAGTAAGGAAAATTTACAATAGGAAATCCAAAATCCTCACGTTTATCATAAATATTAGTATATATTAGGTTGTTGATAATTTTGATGTTTAAATCTAAGAAAGGTGTAGATTTATCTCAAGTATTAGCTTTATTCAATGTGAGCTCTGGTGGATAAATTTCTGATATAAATTGTTCGAATTCAGGGTTGTCGATAACCAAAATATCATCCAGATATCTACAAGTATTATTGAATTTGTCAATGAGGTCAAAACGTTTTGATTTTTGAAGAGAAACCATAAAATCCCTCTCATAACAATAAAGAAATAAATCTGCTATCAGAGGCGCGCAGTTAGTACCCATAGGAATCCCAACTATTTGTTGATATATCTTGCCATCAAATTGCACAAAAATATTATTCATGAGATAATCTAGTGCTTTACATAATTCCTTGCAAGTCCAGTATTTATATGAAGTATATTGTTTGTTGGAAAAGAATCCAGAGTTATTGGAAGTACATATGTACGTTTTTGATTCTCTGTGAAAACACCATTGTATAAGAGACAACAACTTGCTTTTAATCAAATCATGAGGCAGAGATGTATAAAGTGTAGAAAAATCAAATGTAGAAATTTGAGTCGCTTTGAAATTTAGCGAAAGAAGTTTGTCTATAACTTCATGAGAATTTTTAATCGACCAAAAGTAATTGATGTTACTATTATGAAATGCGACATCACAATATTTGATAATATGATCTTTTATAGCAGTTAGAGCAGACGTAATATGCTTCGATAGTACCGTAGTAGAGCAGTGGCTAGAATTAGATATGAAACGTGATTTATATGGACTTTTATGTAGTTTTGGGAGCCAATACATGGTTGGTAGATCAAATTTATCAGTTTTAATTTTGAAGTCGGACATGGTCATGAGGTGATCGTGCAAGGTGCTCTCTTTTGAGGTTGGGCTTTCCACATATGTATGAGTGGAGTTTAATTCGTTTTTAAGTACTTCAATATAATATAGTTTTCAAACAACTATTATGTTATTACCTGCTTTGTCAGCAGGAACAAAGACACATTAGCATGTAAGTCAGCTATCTTCTTTTTAATAGAATTTGCCGTCAATGTATTAGGCTGTTGAAATAAATGCGGATTTTCCGTAAAGTTCTTAATACGGATATCGACAATTCTTAAAATCTCGTATTTCCAATCATTAAGAGCATGAACCTTTACCTGTTCTTTTTTACACCAACGTTTACAATATGTAGTTAAAGCATCTTCTATAACGTCACGGCATTTATTGAAATCCATCCTGGACGGTAACCTATATTTAGGTCCTTTTCCAAAAAGGGTGCGCAATTTCTTGTCCGAAATACAGTTTAGGTCACCAGTAATAACATGACCTGCCGGTTTATAAACATATTTAGATTTATCACAAGAACACGACGAAGGAATAGAGTCTGAAACATCAGGGTTAGATGTAACTTTATTATAATTTAGAATAAGATTTCTTTTAGGCTTTTTGTACTGGTAACAAATAAGTGGAGGTTCTAAATTCTCAAAATATTGGGGGATTTTAGATGTGACTCTATGATCACGGAAAATATTAGAAATGTTAAGTAGATCGAAGCCTTTATTAATAAATTTAATTTTGAGAAATTGCTGCTTGGGTGGAAGAGACGGAATACGAGGAAAGAGTTTATTATATGAAAATAAAATAATCAAATTGAGTTTATATCAATCAGAATTGCGTAAACTTCGAAGATCAGCTTCGTCCAGGATAGATTTCAATTTATTTACCGGAATAGAGGATAGTGCATGCAAAAGTTCATGACGGCCATTATTTTTTGCGATAAATAGAACATAAAATCATAAAAACCATAAAATCCCTCTCATAACAATAAAGAAATAAATCTGCTATCAGAGGCGCGCAGTTAGTACCCATAGGAATCCCAACTATTTGTTGATATATCTTGCCATCAAATTGCACAAAAATATTATTCATGAGAAAATCTAGTGCTTTACATAATTCCTTGCAAGTCCAGTATTTATATGAAGTATATTGTTTGTTGGAAAAGAATCCAGAGTTATTGGAAGTGCATATGTACGTTTTAGATTCTCTGTGAAAACACCATTGTATAAGAGACAACAACTTGCTTTTAATCAAATCATGAGGCAGAGATGTATAAAGTGTAGAAAAATCAAATGTAGAAATTTGAGTAGCTTTGAAATTTAGCGAAAGAAGTTTGTCTATAACTTCATGAGAATTTTTAATCGACCAAAAGTAATTGATGTTACTATTATGAAATGCGACATCACAATATTTGATAATATGATCTTTTATAGCAGTTAGAGCAGACGTAATATGTTTCGATAGTACCGTAGTAGAGCAGTGGCTAGAATTAGATATGAAACGTGATTTATATGGACTTTTATGTAGTTTAGGGAGCCAATACATGGTTGGTAGATCAAATTTATCAGTTTTAATTTTGAAGTCGGACATGGTCATGAGGTGATCGTGCAAGGTGCTCTCTTTTGAGGTAGGGCTTTCCACATATGTATGAGTGGAGTTTAATTCGTTTTTAAGTACTTCAATATAATATAGTTTTCAAACAACTATTATGTTATTACCTGCTTTATCAGCGGGATTAAAGACATATTTAGTATGTAAGTCAGCTATCTTCTTTTTAATAGAATTTGTAGTCAATGTATTAGACTGTTGAAATAAATGCGGATTTACCGTAAAGTTCTTAATACGGATATCGACAATTCTTAAAATCTCGTATTTCCAATCATTAAGAGCATGAACCTTTACCTGTTCTTTTTTACACCAACGTTTACAATATGTAGTTAAAGCATCTTCTATAACGTCACGGCATTTATTGAAATCTATCCTGGACGGTAACCTATATTTAGGTCCCTTTCCAAAAAGAGTGCGCAATTTCTTGTCCGAAATACAGCTTAGGTCACCAGAAATAACATGACCTGCCGGTTTATAAACATATTTAGAATTTTCACAAGAACACGACGAAGGAATAGAATTTGAAACATCAGGGTTAGATGTAACTTTATTATAATTTAAAATAAGATTTTTTATAGGCTTTTTGTACTGGTAACAAATAAGTGGAGGTTCTAAATTCTCAAAATATTGGGGTATTTTAGATGTGACTCTAAGATCACGGAAAATATTAGAAATGTTAAGTATATCGAAGCCTTTATTAATAAATTTAATTTTGAGAAATTGCTACTTGGGTGGAAGAGATGGGATACGAGGAAAGAGTTTATTATATGAAAATAAAATAATCAAATTGAGTTTATATCAATCAGAATTGCGTAAACTTCGAAGATCAGCTTCGTCCAGGATAGGTTTCAATTTATTTACCGGAATAGAGGATAGTGCATGCAAAAGTTCATGACGGCCATTATTTTTTGCGATAAATAGAAGATCGTTTAATGACCTATTTAAACGATTACGTTTTCTGATGTTACGATTACGGCGACGACCATGTGACCTACGTTTTCTAATAGTTTTATGTCTTAAAATAAAAATATTGATCTTATTCTGACGAGAAGAAATATTACCTTGTCGATATATTTGGTCGTTGAGACCGAAAGGGTATGGGGTTTGTAGTTGTTTAATCCAGTAGAGCTCGGTTTCCAAAAGTCGTTTTTTAACATCTGATTTCGTATCACCTGGTAATTTAGAGATATTTTCTACTGGAGTTATTTTCACATTGTTAATATTATGTTGGTATTTATTAAAGTGGTTATAAAGAAAATTCTGGTATTTACGTCGTGAATTATTACGAATTTTATAGGAATGATTCCGAAAACGTTGTTTCAAAGTTTGAGAAGTTTCCCCGACATATTGAACCCCACATCCTCTAGCTTCTCAAGTGATGACATATATAACATTGGCAGTATTTCAATCTATGTCTTTGTCTAATTTGGTGTTAAATATATTTCCATTAACTGAAGATTCAATATTGGACTTGCAGTTTAAATGATGGCAAGTAAGACATTTCTTGGCGTTGCACTTATTAATCTTAGAATACCCTCTGCGTATAGAATTGACAGCTCTGTAAGAATTTATAGGTGTGAATGTTTTTGAAAATGAAATCGAACGTTTAATAGGGAAACTACTTTAAAGTGGAGAAATAAGAACTTTAGTGGTGCCGAATAATTTTCTACAAGAAATACCAGGTATATGAAGAGTGGACACAGAGGGCAGTGTAAGTGGTGTGATTATAACTTTAGGAGATTTGTATTTTATTTTTATTATATTTGAAGCCATTTTAATGAAAAGGGGGGGGGGGATAAGGATGTACAAACCCTGGGGAAAACTCCCACACAACCAAGTCAGTAACTATTGGGTGAATAATAACACTTGAAACACCCAGACACGGGGAACCTTTTTACAGGCTCCACACTGCATCTGAGAATAAGTGTAGATATGAAAGAAAAAAGAGGAGTTACCGGCTCACTTATGTGGCAGAAGTCACCATGGAGCTATACAATACATGAATATAAATAATATAATAGAACATTTAACACATTACAAAAATATTTGATTGTAGTGCAATTACGATACCGACTTAGGACGGTCATTTAATTTGACAAAAGCCAAACAAATGGTGTGGTTAACCGGTTTACGGGCCCACCTTCCCATTCACCGTAATAGCAGAACAATCAAAAGACGTACATTTAAAAATTTATAAATAATCCTCCATGTAAAGAACAAGGGTCAACAGGTATCGCATATTGAGAGGTCTATTCAGAAAAACGCATTTGACGAGGATTAACAACTTGCTTCTTCTTTTTGAAGCTGCACATGTAGACATGGGTATGCTGGAGATGGCAGGAACTGCTACACTAATTTAGTCCACGTGAGTAGTATGTTTTAAATGATGCCTCTTGATATTCCTTTAATGTAATTTTTTTTGTATTTCGCAAAAATTCCTCAATACCTGAACAACCAAATTATAATCCTAACCCTAACTCGTCCCGAGCACTTGGTCTAGCCTCTGTATCTCAGGGGACCGTGAATGTTCACTGTGGTACATTGCTGTTTAAGTGCCACAGTCATGTGACATCAGTTACTTTCGTATTTTACATTCAGAGTGAATAATGTAGTGATTAGACTGCACTCAGTTGTATCAAATGAAACAAGTAACTCCAGTTAAGACGTAATACAAATAAAACATCATGAACATATCAAACAGTATCTACCGTATACCCATGTCTAGTGACGGGCGTGACTTAACAGCAGGGGACGCTTACTCCCAAATGACATCTGATCCGACCCCTGATGCTGCTAGGGGTCCTTGAATATCCATCTTCTAAATCTGAATTATATTGTGTATCTGAACTTGAATATTTGTTGCCGGGCTATTGTAATGGATGCTGTATGTAAGCAGGGGACGCTTACTCCTTCCGGGCACCTGGTCTCACCTAAGACAGAAGACGCTTACTCCTCCCGGGCACCTGGGCACACATGACTATGGCACTAACAACGATGTGCCACAATGGACATTCACGGACCCCTGAAATTCAAAGGTGAGACAAGGTGCCCAAGAGGAGTGAGCGTCTCCTGTTTGGCTAGCCACGAACTCCGTGAATGCCATTAAATACTTATGAAACAAATATAATTCAGCACTGTATGTATTCATAAATGTGAACAAACACTGTAAAAATGCTGCAGCCACACAACATCAGGGGAAGGGTTTAATAACACTTAAGTCAAACCCTCCGTGGGGAACGAGCTCCTCACTGAAAAGGGGAAAGGTAATTACGTTAATGTAAAATACAAAAGTAACTGTTGTCACATGACTTTGCACTAACACTAAGTACCACAGTGGACATTCATGGACTCCTGATGTGAGACAAGTTGCCCGGAAGGAGTCAGCGTCTCCTGTTTGGCTAGCCACACCCACAGAACAAACTAATCAACAAATTTACCTAAACGTAAATGCACCTCCCGCCTCCAACCCCCCCCCCCCCCCAGAAAAAAAAACCCCAAAAAACCATCGACTACGATCTGTAAGATTTTTCAATAATCTTCCTATTTCTATGTTATATAAATTCCTAAATTGATAATAATAAGAGTGACATATAATGAATATGTTTTACTTGATTATCCTTCACACAATAACCGTTTTGCCAATTTTACATGATGTAAGGGGCAATACCGGACAAACGCAAAATCACCGCATAGATCTGCGTCTAATTACTATGACGTCACATTCCAACATATATATATACAATATATATATATATAATTTATATATATTAATCTATACTCTATTGAATTCTTAATCATTTGTATATTTTACAGCTTATAATGGATATAAATGCTACAGATCCAGACCTGAGACTTTCTCTGTCTTATGCCACTCAGATGGTTCAGAAGATTTACAGTGAAGAATTGAGATATCATGGTCCATTTACTCTATTTCTACCCAAGGATGATGGCTTTTTTAGGTCTATATCTACAGAGGTGTCGGTAAGTATGATGTTTTGAAGATCACTCCTTATACTCATTTTAAAGGTTTCCATGACTATTCACATCATTGCAGTGTTGTGAGTGCCACTGCGCAAACTCCTGCTACGTAATGATCACACGTAGCTCAGGCATATTGAGGACATGTTGCTACGCAGTGTTTACAGGTAGTTCAGGCATATTGAGGACGTTTTATTGCTTCGTAATGATTACAGGTGGCTCAGGCATATTGAAGACATTTTATTGCTACGTAGGGATTATAGGTGGTTCAGGCATATTGAGGACATATTATTGCTACGTAATAATTTCAGGTGGTTCAGGCATATTGAGGACATTTTTATTGCTACGCAGCGGTTACAGGTGGTTCAGTCATCTTGAGGACATTTTATTCCTTCGTAATGATTACAGGTGGTTCAGGCATAGCGGCTCAGGCATATTGAGGGCATTTTATTGCTTCGGAATAATTACAGGTGGCTCAGGTATATTGAGGACATATTATTGCTACGCAGTGGTTACAGGTGACTCAGGGATATTGAGGATATTTTATAGCTACGTAGTGATTACAGGTGGCCCAGGCACATTAGGCATATTGAGGACATTTTATTGCTACGTTGTGATTATAGGAGGCCCAGGCATATTGAGGACATTTCATCGCTACTTAGTGATTATTGGTTGTGCAGGCATACTGAGGACATTTTATTGTTACGTTACGTAATGACTACAGATGGCTCAGGAATATTGAGGACATTTTATTGGTACGTTGTGATTATAGGTGACTCAGGCATATTGAGGACATTTTATTGCCACGTAATGACTAAAGGTGGCTCAGGAATATTGAGGACATTTCATCATTAATAAAGAACTAGATTACAATTATTATATCAATAGAACCTATGTGCATATATATACATTATATGGCCGTTTAATATATTCCATAATCCATGTGTACAATTAGTGGAATCGGACCTAGCTTATGTCAGTATGGAGTCCCGGAATTACGCAGTGGCGATGAGTATATCTACATTCTGTGAAGCATGTCTATCCGCGTATGTAAAACACCCATTTTTAGTTAACGCGAATGAAAAATTGTAACTTTACCCGACTGCTGTTTAGTTAATAGTTATATCCTAGGATTCTAGATAATGCCACCACCATCAACTAAAATGGTGTAAATGCGAATTTCGACAAATGTTTTACTTTTATGCACGTTCTTATGATTAATAAAACCAAACAGCTCAATATATTGAAGGATATTGAAAGGAGGATTTTATTTTGTAGATAGGTGACTTTTTACATGATGAAGATCATGCTAAACGGAGTCTTCTTCAGCATATTATCGTTGGACAATGGACAATTGATAAATTGTATAACGTTTATGCACTTTATACTCTCAATGGAATGAAAGCAAAATTCAAAAGTAGACAAAGAAATGTATGTATGCATTGTTCCACTTCAGACTCTTATATAAATTTCATTGGACAAAGGTTTTAGATTTTCTTATTCGAAGTAATTGAAAATATTGTTTCACACTAGGAATAGTCATCTGTGTGTAAGAAAGCATATACTGAATTAATACTGAAACACATGAACATAAATATTTCATCTCTTATCGAGGATTACGTATATCAGAACATGTGTCAAGTTCCAGATATATCTGATGATATCATGCGTTTGATCCAATGTGGCCCCATTGCACCTGATTTTTTAAATTATTTTTTTACTGGACCTTCTTGTGCTGCTTAAAAATAACGGGATATATGGAGACAAATATTTTAGTATATTTCCCCACTGCAATATCAATTATATAACATCTGAATAAAGTTATTTGTTAAAACTGTCAATGACACCACACTGGCACACTTGCAGAATATAGAAATCTGTAGCACGGAGAAACAGTGCTAAGACTGTTCACTCTTCTTTAGTTTAAACAAATTTTATTTATATTTGTCAAAATACGTGTTATACAAATGTCATAACAAGGATAAGTAAGGGATTGAAAACAAAGTGAACGTTTATATAAATTCATCTCCAATATAACTTTGGGTATGTAAATGAATACAGGACATATTGGCAATTAACATTAAAGTTTAAATTTTTTTTATTATCAGAAGATTAATAAATGAAATTAAGGCGATAATGTAAAGTTGATGGATAAATCCAAACCATAAGTCTAAAATTCATGAAACCAGAGGACATACAAAATCAGTGAAAATGAAAAACAAGTGGAAAATAACAAAATATGTCTATGTTTTCTAATATATAGAAAACTCGGACTTGCATAAAAATATTATTATTTTTTTAAAAATCCGAAATATAATACGAAGATGATCAGTCATTTTTGTAAAAAAAAGTCTGTTATCTTTATCAGAAATAACTACAACCTGGTTATCTAAATGTTAAATGAATTGATATTACAGAATCGTACCAAGTACGTATTTGAACTGAAGTCGTTTAGAGCACAGATAATAAAGAGCAACATATTAGCATCCAATGGCATAATTCATGTAGTGGATCGTTTCCGCACGGAACAATGGAATATCAACGAGGGAGATAGATCTGTAACTAAGATAAAGAGTTTTTATTTTGTCCTGGTTGTATTTGCCACACATTCATTTAATGTTCTTTTTCCATCATATCCATATCTCAATAAATAGACCAGAGAACTGAAAAGAGATTCAAGCATAAACACTTAATAAGGCATCCCAACATACATCCCAATAATATGACATCCCAACATACATCCCAATAATATGACATCCCAACATACATCCCAATAATATGACATCCCAACATACATCCCAATAATATGGCATCCCAACATACATCCCAATAATATGACATCCCAACATACATCCCAATAATATGACATCCCAACATACATCCCAATAATATGACATCCCGACATACATCCCAATAATATGACATCCCAACATACATCCCAATAATATGACATCCCAACATACATCCCAATAATATGACATCCCAACATACATCCCAATAATATGACATCCCAACATACATCCCAATAATATGACATCCCAACATACATCCCAATAATATGACATCCCAACATACATCCCAATAATATGACATTCCAACATACATCCCAATAATATGCGATTGTTATACTTGTGCGGTACAATTTAATGGGGTCAACGAAATTGAAAGTCGCCGCCCATTTGTTGCTCGTAATCAGTTTATGGGCTTAACTTACAGCTCAACACAAATGCAGTTTAAGTGTAGAATCTGAGTTAATAAATAATAAATCATGATTTTTAATTCTTTATACAGATGGGAGGGTCAACACGTTACTCAAATTTATTTGTCTTAGAAATATAAATTTGAGTAATATGATGGAATAATCTTTTAATATCCAAAATATCGGAAATGTAAAATAATATTAACATGAGTCATTCGTGTTCTGCTCATTTAAAAGCTGACTACTGTCCCTGGAGCCCGTTTCATCAACACGTGTACATGTATGACTACCTAACGCCAGTGGAGTTAGTCTAGTTAAGTGCATGCTTAGTGCAACAAAATTAGTTTCATCAATCTTTGTGAGTGTGTGCGCACGTAAGGATCCGACTTGCAACTTGACAAGCTCTACGCATAACGGTAACATGTTTTATGCATGCATGAAGTATATCTAATGTAACTTTTCATAAGTTCAGCCGTACGTCTTACACATGTATAAATGCTTTCTATATATTATTTTTACACATGGGCTTACATTTTCACACGATGCTGTTGTAAACATGTAGTGGCATAATGGAAATATATGCAACATTTGAAAATGAGTCATCAAATGAAAAATAATAAAACCATCTAATTAAATACATATGTGTACACATAGATCTATAAAGTCAAGCAGATCACTAGTTGGGACGAAGTAGAAAAGAGAGAAAGAGAGAATCCTCCTTTTCCACAAAAGCCTGTGTATTATAATAAATGACAAGATGAATACCATTTACAAATCTAACTTAAAAATGACATAGGAATACTAAAAAATAGAAAAATAATCTTTAAAAATCCAAAGTATTATATGTTACATTACTTTTTTCCTTTTCAACATAGATACCGATAAACGATATAATGATATGCAGAATCACAAATACTCATTCCGTTTGCATTTTGTATTTTAGTCCCCTACGAAATCTATTGTTCCACTGGAGAACAAAAAACAAAATGGTGTGTATAAAAGCACCAGACAAAACGGTCAAATGGTAATTACGATCTTGCGTATTAAAGATATAAGCAAGTTTCCAGTTAAAGGTGCAGAGTATATGTTACAATTAAATGATTTGAAACACAATAATAGGAGCATGAGGTTGTATATTGCTGTTGAATTTCGACGAAATCTACGCTAAACGTAGCGTAAAATAGTTGGAAATTTAGTGTTGTCGGGTATTAACGCAAAACTAAGCCTATTTCTAGAGTAACAACGTTTGATGAAACGAGCTCCTGGTCCACCGGAGTCCTAACTAACACTCAAAGGGGAAGAGTTTAAAGAACTTATATCTTCTAAAATGGTACAAAATGATGATGAGCTTTATACATTTATATTCATGACAAATATGACCAATTTACGAATAATTTTCAAAACCAGTTATTTCTCTAATACTATATTCGTTTTGAAATTTGTTGTTTAAAGTAATGAATTCAGACTTGGTGTTTGAAGTAATGAATTCAGATTTGGTGTTTGAAGTAATGAATTCAGATTGAAGCAATAAATTCAGATTTGATGTTTGAAGTAATGAATTCAGATTTGGTGTTTGAAGTAATGCATTCAGATTTGGTGTTTGAAGTAATGAATTCGGATTTGGTGTTTGAAGTAATGAATTCAAATTTGGTGTTTGAAGTAATGAATTCAGATTTGGAAATTTCTAAACATTTTTTCTGTATTTTCAGATGACAATATTTCGATTACTTCAAAAAGAGTGGTATTACAAAAAACTGGTGTCATTGATCAAGGTAAGATGTGAGGACAAACACGGGAATAATTGCAAATGTTATGAAAAAGGAGATGGGAGTAAAACACATAGTGCATAAATTTTGGTGATATGTCAGAACAATTAGGGCAGTATTATACATAGTGCATAAATGATGGTGATATGTCATAACAATAAGGGCAGTATTATACATAGTGCATAAATGTTGGTGATATGTCAGAACAATTAGGGCAGTATTATACATAGTTCATAAATGTTGGTGATATGTCAGAACAATTAGGTCAGTATAATACATAGTTCATAAATGTTGGTGATATGTCAGAACAATTAGGGCAGTATTATACATAGTTCATAAATGTTGGTGATATGTAAGAACAATTAGGGCAGTATTATACATAGTTCATAAATGTTGGTGATATGTCAGAACAATTAGGCCATTATTATACATAGTTCATAAATGTTGGTGATATGTCAGAACAATTAGGGCAGTATCATACATAGTGCATAAATGTTGGTGATATGTCAGAACAATTAGGGCAGTAATATACATAGTTCATAAATGTTGGTGATATGTCAGAACAATTAGGGCAGTATTATACATAGTTCAATACTATTGTTTCTTTGGTGATTACCGTTAAATCTGTGATAATTCTTTTTCCTCCTCAATATTCCTTATTTTGATTTTTACAATTTGTGCATTTAGCATTATTACAGAGACGTGAATAGGAATATGAGGCACTAAATTAATACATATTTATCTTCTACATTCAAGAATTTATCGGTGGCAACAGGCCTTGACAAGAATTTGATATGTCTTATTTGAATAAGGACATTACAGCACAATGTTTATTGATATTGGTAATATGTTAGCACACACAGATTAGTACACAAAGTTTGTTAATCAAATTTAGATATCAGAAAAATAAGGGCAGTGCATCAAAAAGCTCATTGATATTAGTAAAATTTCTGAACATGTAAGGCATTTCAACACAAAGTGCATATATTGTTGTTAAATCTCATAAAAGATAAGGAAGACGGTGTAACCCAGTGGATGTGGTGCTCAGTTCGTGACCAAGGACATGCACACAAAAATAACAAAAGTAGAATATACACTGAAAAACGACATTACGAAATATTTGATTGTGCTGCGGTTACGATACTGACTTAGGACGGTCAATTGAAGTAACAAACGTCACTCTGTTGGTGTGGTTAACCGGTTAACGGGCGCCCACCTTCCCACTCACCGCAAAAGCAGCACAATTAAAGGACACACATTTGAAAATTTATATATAACCCTCCATATAGAGAACAAGGATCAACAGGAAGAGAGGTCATAAATATTTAATAACACACGAAAAGGTTGTAGAATAATATGCTGCTATCAAAAAAATGTAAGGTGATATCATCATAAGTAAACCGTGCTCTGCCCGTCTGTAAGCCTAGTTCAGATCCTTGATCAATAGAAGTCCCGACTAACGGTCAGAGGGGACGAGGATCAGGACCTTGTCTCCTCTGAAAAGGTTTGGACAAGGCCTGTCATAAAATCCCTACCGCCCTGTAAGTCAGGGTGCAACGCTCAAGTAAAAGTCTGCATTGGGTTGCGGAGGGACCAAATACAAGAACTATGGTCTTAGCGATGATCTCGAGGTCATACTGCCGATGTCGAAGGTGTTTAATGATTTTAGAAGTTCGTGACGACCGTTATTTCTGGCTATCGGCAGTAGATCGTCCAATGCCTTATTTTATCTACCATGTCGTCTGCTGTTGCCATTACGACGATGACCGTGCGACCTGTGTTTCTTCTTAACGTCTCGTCTAAGTGAAAATATATTGATATTGTTATGGTAAGAGGAAATGTTACCTTGTTGACAAATTTGGTCTTTGGGGCCAATTAATCATTACTCAGACCACAGGTTAATAAACCAATCAATCATTACTCAGACCACAGGTGAAAAAAACTAATCAATCATTACTCAGACCACAGATGAATAAACCAATCAATAATTACTCAGACCACAGGTAAATAAACTAATGAATCATTACTCAGACCAGAGGTGAATAAACCAATCAATCATTACTCAGACCACAGGTAAATAAACCAATCAATCATTACTCAGACCACAGGTAAATAAACTAATGAATAATTATTCAGACCACAAATGAATAAACCCATCAATCATTACTCAGACCACAGGTGAATAAACCCATCAATAATTACTCAGACCACAGGTGAATAAACCCATCAATCATTACCCAGACCACAGGTGAATAAACCCATCAATTATTACTCAGACCACAAGTGAAAAACTAATCAGTCAGCTTAAAGATCGATGAAGATCTCTTTTTGCCATTTTTATTACTGTCTGTGCGGTAATAATTGGAACGTATAATACTACATGCATTCCTGTCAACAGATATCAGTGTCTAATGATTTCAAAAGTTCTTCATTGATTTTGAAAAAAAAACATAAATGAAAATAAAAACATAACATGAGTCTACATATTGTTACAGAGAGCTGACATGGAGGCAGATTTTTCCGCTGATAACATTACAGTGTTTGCCTTTAAGGATGCGGCATGGAGAAGACTCCCAGGTGGAACCCTAGACTTTCTGCGAAATGAGGTAGTGATGTTGAAAGAAATCATATTTATTTTGTGATTGACGCATTTGTATAAAACTTATTACTAAATTTTTAGACTTGTGGTTTGAATTTATCCATCATCTTTACATTATAATTGGACACCTCATTCACACATATAGCTACACTCAAGCAGTGATAAAGTCACATACTTCAAAAGCCCATTAATCGTATTAGAACATGTAGTATAAAGTAAGCAGAGTGGTATTTGGGTTATTTGTCCGTTAACTCTAGTGTTTCTCTTCAAAATAGCGAGTAATCTATGCGTGGACTGTCTGTCCATCTGTCTGGTAGTATCACCAACCTAGTTTTAAGTTATATTTTTGTCATACAGCTTTGTCAGATGTCTTCTGTTTTCTCTTTTACTAACCAAAAAGTATAAATTTTGAAACTGATGAAACTATTGCGATAGATTATTCAAAACGAAGGAGTATATCTCTCTTTGAGCATAATCTAAAAACATATATTGTCAGACTGCGCAAATTGTGAAAAAGAATAACATTGCAGAGTGGTATGCGAGCAGCACCAGAAGAAACGAAAATGTAATTTCTGACCCAGAACCCCCAAAATGCCTGTATAAATATTCTTATGGTTATTTTAGGCTATTCTTTTACGTTTTAGCTGTTTACAAAGCGTCATTCTTTTTTGATATCTTAGGTTTCTCCACATGACCTGAAGAAAATGGGTTTGTGATAACATTACAGAATACTCTTTGCTGATAATGTAGATAGACAAAGACGATAAACTATTATGTCATGTTTTCCATATAATGAAAAATAATAAATAAATGAATAAATAAGTAAATAAATAAATAAATAAAGAGGATAAATCAGACAAAGGACGCAAAATACAGAGTACATTTACTGTTCAATTAGCAGAGACTGCATTTAATGAACATGATTGTTAAATGCAAGGATTACCAAAACGAACGATGTAAAAGTAAAATCGCGCTGTAACATATAATTAATTCCACTCTAGTCTTTGTTAATGCATTTTCCTTTGCATTGTGGATCTTGTAAAACTTCTCACAAGGCGAGTTTATGTTAAGGAATATATAGGTTAATGTGATATTTATGAACTTTTGGTGTGTCGATATGGTACTTTAAATTGTTTTTTAGATGTATGCTACATGTATGGCCTAGTCTTGTATTATTTATTGATTATTTATCCTTGGATCTATTTTAGAGTATTTAGGGTATATATCCAGATATACAGTATAAACCAATACATTACATAGATAAAATATTGAGGTATCCTCAGTGCTACTAAATATTACAGAGGACAGAAGACATTAAAGATTTTAAAAGAACATAATGATTTGAAACGTATATTTCTATTTTCACGTCTAATTTCGTGATTTACAAAATGTAGATTTTAAACCAAACAGGTTGAAACTACTAAGATACTTAATGATATATAATTCATCAGCAAGATTCCAGTGAATGTCTCCACCACTTACGGGTCTTAATGACGAGAGGTGTTGCACAACTATTATTCACAGATGATGATCATTTGCGTATACCATTTGAATTATAACTATTTTAACTTATTGTAGGGACTGGATAAGCTGCGACTTATTCTTAGAAATCTTATTTATGCTGGAAATGTAAGTATTATGAGATAGAGACGTAAACTTTGCAATTAGTATGCATTTGAAGGTGTTATGATATAATCCAGTAGTTATACAGTAGTTATAGAGGACAACGCAATTACTTGAAAATCTATTGTTGTTAAAGATAATATCCAACAATAGTTAAGAATAACATATGATTGTAAATATGATTGTAAAGTGTAAAAGTAATTTACGAGGGATTTGCTTTAATTTGACTAATAATAGTATGGACTTACATCTAGGTAAAACAATGCCCCCCCCCTCCTTCCCTCCAAAAAACCCCCCAAAACAAAAAGGAACATGTCTCTCTCTCTCTCTCTCTCTCTCTCCATATTTATATATATATATATATATTTATATATATGTATTTATAAAGCAGAAATAGAAACAGTGAAACACCCGGGAGTACAATGGACCTTAGATCTCCGAATCAATATCGAAGAAGTACCAAACCGTTAATCATTCTCAAAGTCCAAGGACAGATACAAAATCGTGTAAGTTTCAAAAAGGAACTGTTGTGAACCCCGAAATAATGAAAAATTCCGAGGTGAGACCAGGTGCCGGGGGAGAGTAAGCGTCTCCTGCCTGCATGCATCACCCGTCACAGCAGTTCTCAAGAAACATGTCAAGATCAAGAGTTTTGGTTTCCTAATTGTACATACAAAAGTACAAAACTGGTATACAAAGTCATATTTGGTGTTCACTGAGCAGGTCATTTAGTCGCATTCCAGAATATTATCAATCATTCTAGAAATAGGCACATCATATTTTCGTACAAGATCCCCATAGCGACCGTAGAACTTCCTCAGTGACGATTTCAGACGTTCTTTAACATATCCCTGCATAAGTAACTTAGTGGCCGGTCGATTGGCCCTTGGAATAAAACCGTCGTATAGAGAACATGCTCTTGCGTACCTTATAAGTTGAGATATAAAAACAGATCCTCTGAAAAATACAGTGATTTGTGCTTTACATGTTTATTTCTGTTTCAGTGATTGTATTCTTTCAGAGGATCCGCCTGCGTTTACGTCAGGTAAATCCCTTTGCTTTCCGAGGTCGTGTTGTCATGCATACCATTAGCTAATGATTGGCTATTAAAGCTATTTTTGTGGTGCTCAGGTAGCTCAGTCGGTTACACGGTGGGATGCATGGCAGCTAGGTGATTCGGTACAATAGGTCGTGGGTTTGTGTCCTCGTCGGGGAACGAATATAAGTGAAATATGGGGTGTCTTGTTAACTGTAGTGTCTTTGTGCTTTATATGTTTGTCTAATTTGCCTTTATTTCTACAGGTATTTCTTCGGAGATCCAAGGTCCATTGTACTCCAAGGTGTTTCACTGTTTCTGTTTGTGCTTTATATGTTTATTTCTGTTTCATTGATTGTATTTTTTTCAAAGGATCCGCCTGCGTTTACGTCCCTTCGCTTTCCGCGTTCGTGTTGTCATGCATACGATTAGCTAATGATTGGCTATTAAAACTCCGTTTTTTGTGGAGCTCAAGTAGCTCAGTCGGTTAGACGGTCGGATGCATGACAGCTAGGTGATTCGGTACCATAGGTCGTAGGTTCGAGTCCCCGTCGGGGAACGAATATAAGTGAAATATGGGGTGCCTTGCTAGATGTGATGTCTTTATGCTTTATATGTATATATCTATATCTATCTATCTATCTATCTATCTATCTATCTATCTATCTATCTATCTATCTATATATATATATATATATATATATATATATATATATATATATATATAGAATATATATATATATAGAATATATATATATATATATATATATATATATATATATATATATATATATATATATATATATATATATATATATATATATATATATATATATATATATATATATATATATATATAAACGTATGCATGTTCCTTTTTGTTTTGGGTTTTTTTTATATATTTTTTTTAAATTTGTGAATGGGCATAAACGATGAAATAGGTCACTAGGTCACTATAGAATGCTTTGTGGTTTAAAGAGTTTTAACGAAATACACCGTGTTCTAGTTTCGGTATTCCAGGGTACAATCCGAACCCGGAAACTAATAGCATTGACATAAATTACGCCAATTACAGATGTTGTACTGTGAAATTTGTTGTATGTGAATGAAGTATGTAAATACATGATATATATATATATATATATAATTATTGAAGACTTAGATTGCTTAGAATGATTAGGATGAGATGAGTTGGGGAGGAGGAGCAATGATTAGATTTGGATGTATTATCCTCTGGATTTCCATGTATGCTTTATTGCATCACTAGTCAATTGGGTTATATCATGAATTTCTGTTTCCTTTGACGTCTTTTTCTAATTGTTTATTTTCAATTTTATGTAATAAGTTGACAAATTAAATTCATCCTCGCATTAGGACAGAGAAAACCTTGTAACATTACATGAGTGAGTAAGCCTCCTCTCTTTGGTAGGCTACACCGGCACGAAATCCCACAAAACATGTAAAGTATTAGAATATTCAACAATGTGTACACCCAATGTAGTGGACAAACACACCACACAACATCAGGACAAGCTCACAGCCACATAACATCAGGACATGGGTATGATAACACTTTTCGTCGGAAAAGAGAAGAATACTGGATAAGACGTCTAGGCACTGCTTCGCCCTATGGATGCAATGACAATATTAGTAGTATTGGTAATCTCACTAGTCCTGCGTGTCAATCAGTTAACGTACTCGGTTTATTCAACAAAAGCCAGAGGAGGCATCGAAGTCATGGTACACGCAAATACAACAAACCTGAAATACATAATATTTCCTTTGATGCCCTTTTGCCATTTATAAATAAACCTTTGGGCTTTCATCACATTCGTACAAAACTTTATTCTATTTCACTCAGAAAATTACACGAGTTGTACGTATCGTCCAGACACCGTATATTTACTGATATAAGCTCTGCAGAGTATAGACTAGATGGCATTATTATGGACATATCGACCGCTAGACTTTTTCGTCCCGTCAAGTCCGATATTTCTATGGAAAAATCTAATCGCCCTTTCATCAAAATTAAATTTGCAAATAAAGGCATTGATTATTTAAATTTCGGCCAAATTTTAAATCATAAGTCTGTTTTAGAGTAAATACCTCCATATTTCAAAAACAAAGATCCTCCATGTATTTCCTATAGCTACACGCCATCAGTTGCATCCAAAATTTATAATTACAAAGGGTTTCTACAGTGTCTTGATCTTAGCAACTCTGCATGCCATTCTCAACCGTGTGCATGTTCCTCATCTAATTTCGTATATTCTCCTTGTGGCCATGTCATTACTGGTGATCTCGATATAGTTAAAAACACTAAATTAAGAGAACTTTTACTTAAAGGTCCAAAATACAGAGAACCCAGATCATTCACATGGAGCCAAAATTTTGAGAATATTATGATTTGCTGCGAGGAATATGCCACACGATGGGCAAAAAGAGAGGAAGTACAAGTCGACACTCTTTCGGAATGGATAAAATCTATTGCAGTACTGCTGAGATCAAAAATTAAAAAATTACAAGGTTCTGTAAACACCAGATTCGAATCTATTTTTAAATATCCTGATGTTGTCAGAGAACTTACCTTCCTTCAAGAACATTATATCATTACACCAGCAGATAAAGCATCTAATAATTATACATTTACTTGTAAGAAATATTACTTTGACAGCCTAGTGAAAGAATTAGGATTAAATTCAGCTCCAGGAAATCCTACTTATACTCTCACGAACTTTTCGGTTTCGGAAGTACTCGAGAATCATAAATCTGTCCTCAATACGTTTGGTATTGACTCAAATAAATTGAATTTAGAACTTCCATATTTGTACTGTATTCCAAAAATGCACAAAACTCCGTACAAACAACGCTTTATCGCTGGTTCTTCGAACTGTTCCACAAAATCTGTATCGATGCTACTCACAAAAATATTATCAGAAATTAAATCTGGCCTTCATAGATATTGCGAAACAGTATATTCCAGAAGTGGAATTAATCAAATGTGGATCCTTAAAAATTCAAAAGAGTTGTTAGAACATCTAAAATCAAAAAGTTTTACTAAAATTCACTCCATCAAGTCTTTTGACTTTTCGACTCTGTACACAACGATCCCTCATCAGAAATTAAAAGACAGATTAGCGGAAATTATTCAAAATGCATTTACTAGTAAAAACGGAAGCCGCAAATTCAAATATATAGTAATAGGCCACGATAAAACTTACTTTGTTAGGGAAAATTCTGATTCCAAAAATAAATACACTGAAACAGCTGTCATTCAGATGTTGAACTTTCTTATCGATAACATTTTTGTGGTGTTTGGAGGTAAGGTTTTTCAACAAATTGTCGGCATTCCAATGGGCTCTAACTGTGCTCCGCTTCTGGCTGACATATTCCTTTATTTATACGAAGCTGAGTTCATTCAGTCTTTGCTTTCGCAAGGAAAAAAACAATTGGCTCTTGGCTTCAATTTTACTTACAGATATATAGATGACTTGCTTTCAATTAATAATCCTTCATTCGCGGATTACCTTAGCATCATCTATCCAAGTGAACTGGAGGTCAAAGAAACCACAGAAACTAGTAATTCTACTTGGTATTTAGATATTATGTTGTCTTTCGACATTAATGGTCAATTGAACACCTCACTCTATGACAAACGTGACGATTTCAATTTCGCTATCACAAACTTTCCTTTCATAAGTAGCAACATTCCATCATCGCCCGCATACGGCGTATTCATATCTCAGTTAATACGTTATTCCAGAGCATGTTCAAATTACAATGACTTTGTTCTGAGGGCTAGGCGATTTTCAGTTAAGCTGCTCAACCAGGGTTATATATGTGCTAGACTAGCATCGTCACTGAGGAAGTTCTACGGTCGTTACGAGACTCTTATTACTCCATATGATATCTCGTTATCCAGACTTTTAATTGATATTCTGGACTGAGACCGATTCCGATCACTTTACACAGATTTGACACCTTCTATACTAGAAGGTTACCTACTTCGACTTCTCCATATATAGATACATATGGAATTCACACGATTTGACTCTTTCTACTTGGTATATGTGACGGGTGTTGCTAGCAAGCAGGAGATGCTCACTCTCCCCGGGCACCTGATCTCACTCCATCACAGGGGTTCACATATGCTCTTCAAGTAGACATATTTTGTTATTTTCCATTTGTTTTTCATTTTCACTGATTTTGTATGTCCTATGGTTTCATGATTTTTGGATTTGTGGTTTGGATTTATCCATCATCTTTACACTGTATAGAAAATGTAACAACCATACAACATCAGGACAAGGTCACAGCCACTCAACAGCAGCACAGGGGTATAATAACACTGTATAGAAATGTCACAACCACACAACATCAGGACAAGCTCACAGTCACACAATATTAGGACATGGGTATAATAACACTGTATAGAAATGTCACAACCACACAACATCAGGACAAGCTCACAGTCACACAACATTAGGACATGGGTATAATAACACTGTATAGAAATGTCACAACCACACAACATCAGGACAAGCTCACAGTCACAGAACACCAGCACAGGGGTATAATAATACTGTATAGAAATGTCACAACCGCACAACATCAGAACAAGATCACAACCACACACCAGCACAGAGGTATAATAACACTGTATAGATATGTCACAACCACACAACATCAGGACACGGGTGTAATAACACTGTATAGACATCCACACAGAACCAGGACAAGAATATAATAACGAAAAGAATAAGATAGAATTCACAAAACTGGATACATTTAAAACATTATTCCTACTTTTACATTTTACGTTACAGATTGAGATAATGGATTTGATAAATATGGACAGTATCCAATCTACTGCAAACTACCACTTGCCAGTCGCTATCGAAGAAAATGTAAGCTTAAATTTATATGAAATTTAAGAAAGAATATATAGGAGAAATTTTACTCACTTGCTTGAGAAAAGTCCCTGCAGACATGCAAATGATAAAGAATAAGTGTACAAAAAGACATCACGAAAATATCTGATTATAATATAGTTGTGGTACCGACTTAGGTAGGTCATATCCTTTGACGGGAAAATACCTGACTCCTTAAATATAGTAAGGTGTGTCTCTTCTTCTCTCTGTTAAATGGTTTAAGTGACAATAATTAAGTATTCATAGAATTTCTGACGTACAGAAAAGAGATGGAAAAGCATCGAGAAAAGAATGGTCGAAATGTGCTTACACTGAAATCAACGTGATCTAAGAGAATCATTTGATAGGCCAAAATTAGTAAACATCACTATTTATGTCGGTAGTTGAACACAGTGGTCCTTTGTAGCTGTGACAGAAGACGTTATTCATTTTGAAAAACTGGCAGTGAGCATTTCATTGAATTAACTGCAAACTGAGATTTATATGGATTTATAGTACGCCGGCAGAAATGTAAACGTATTACGGTATCGCACTGTTGTCTGTATATCTTTCTGTCTACATCAAATAATACTTCGTAATGGTTTCATCTACACAGAGCAATCGTTATATACAGATAAGAAACCTAGTAAATGAAATAATTGATAAATATTACCCGAAATGCGTTATGATATACTCTGATTGTAAAAGTTTATCTATCTGTATCAACTAACAGTTTTTTATTGTTTAAAGGGACGCGTGTTATTGAATAAGAAGGCGAGAATCTCTCATTCAGATATCCCTGCAAAAAATGGTATACTACATACGACAAATGGCATTATTCTACCAATGCCTATCACCTATTTATTGCCAAGTAGATGTGACTACAAGAAAGTAATCCAGGTTCAGGTAAGTCTCAAAACAATTACCTAACATTATCATTAACATTAATGTAATACTGTGTGTGCTGAGAATAGCTTCTACGCATAATTAAACAATAATGCAAACTAGGTATGTATCATTTGTACAATGTGTAATTTTTGTCTTATGATTGTTTGAAGCCACACCAATATCATTGTATTTATTTGGTGGCGGCACCTGTCTAGTACATCGATATATAATTTCGTCGCTGAAAGCAGTAAGTGATCTTTAACTTTCCAGAGTATACCTTACAGTGTCTTACCCTCAAATCAAACTAAGAACCCCATTGATTCATTCTACTTTACTTCCATTATTCACTGTAATTATACAAGTGCAATGACATTAAGCTTAGAGTAAGCGTAAATAGCTGTTATGTGTACCATGATTAATATATAACACAATGAAAGAGAAATAATTTTCTACCATTGAGCTCTGGCTGATAAAATGCTTACATCAAACGCTGTTTTCACTTTTCTTTTAGAATACATGTAAACAGATACAATTATCTGAAAGAGAAGACAGAAGACAAATGACTAGGCTGTATGACTAAAACATTTAAATGATAAAAAACTAACATTTAATTATTGTTTTTCTTTTATGAACAGGGGACATGTACATTATGCACTTCTTCATCTTCTGGAATGAACTGTCAGCTTAAGGATGATATACCAACAGTTAGTAAGCATAAAAGAGAAAACAGTAGACATCTGACCAAGACTGTATGACACAAACCACCAAGGACTTGCACATAAACATGATAATAGAAAAAAACCACCACACAGAAAACGACATAACAAAAATATTCGATTGTACGAATTAAGATACCGACTTAGGACGGCCAATTAAAGTAACAAACGTCACTGAATTGCTCTCGTAAACCGGTTTACGGGCGTCAGACTACACACTCACCGTAAAAGCAGCACAATCAAAAGACACACATTTAAAAATTTGTAAACAATCTTCCATAGAGAGAACAAGGATCAATAAGTTTCTCAAGACGAGAGGTCATAAAAATGTAAACACACGAAAAGTACTATGGAAGTATATGATAGTATCAAAAAGATGTTAGACGACATCAACATAAGTAAACTGTGCTCTTCTCGTCTGTAAGCCTGTTAAGATCCTTGAATTGTAGGAGTTCCGTCTAACAGTAAGAGGACACGAGACTCGGGACCTTGTTTCCTCTAAAAAGGTTTGTACAAGATCCGTCATAAGGTTCCCATCGCCTAGTTAATCAGCGTGCAACTCTCACGTAGAAGTCCGTATAAGGCTGTAGAGGGACCTAATACAAGACCTATGGTCTTTGTAATGATTTTGGGGTCATACTATCGATGTCGAAGGCATTTGATTATTTAAGAACTACTAGATATAGGTATGAAATTACAAGTAACCTTGTCATACTGTCGAATTCGATGGTGTTTAATTATTTTTGAACTACTAGATATGAAATTATAAGTAACATTGAATCAGTGATGATATACCAAATTTTAGTCAGCATAATGCAAAATACGTGTAGCACAGCGGACATTCACGGACCCATGAAATTAAGAGGTGAAACTACACCCGCCAGGAATGTCCGTACATACAAATGTACATGAACACTGAATAAGAAATGAATATGAACCAACATTCCCACATAACATCAGGAATAAAGTATAATAACACTTAAGTCAAACTCTCCGGGCAGAACTTCAAACTGCAAACGTAATAAATAGCATTGAATCAGTGATGATATACCAACAGTTAGCTTAAATAACATTAAATCAGGAATGAGATAACAGCAGTTAATAAGGATAAAATAACAGTGAATCTATGATGATATACTGACAGACAGTAAGTTTAAATAAGAGTGAATCAGTGATGATATACAAACGGTAAGCGTAAAAATAATATTGAATCAGTTATGCTATACCAGCAGTAAGTTAGCTTAAATAGCATTGAATCAGCGATGATATGCCAACAAATAGTGAACATAGATAACATTGAATCAGTGATGATGATAAAGTTCGAATCTGAGTGTTGTTAATCAGAAATAGAAAATTGATTTTGATATCATAAACATATGTCAGATAAGATGATTCATTTCAGAAAAGCTTTGATATTTCTTGACAAAATAATCTAATAATTTCTTTTACAGTTAGAAATTGACAGATGTGACAAACCTGCACTGCCATGGCTACGCACATGTGCAAGGAAATGCAATAGGACTATAGATGTATGTTACCTGATGTATAACTACGTCAAACCCTCTTGGATAATACTCTTTGCTTATTCATATCAATCTTACATGTTATGTCATACACTTAGGCATACCATATCCTTTTCCACTGACTTCAAAGGTCATAGCTCAATTTCAGGAGCTATAATGAGTCGATCTACATATCTATTGTCGTTCATGTTTGAAAGAAGATCCGATCTAACGCACCCGGTGGTGTGCTTAGTTCGTGGAAGACAATATCGGGACAGGAGATTTGTCGTTGTTCTGTCACTATTCTCTAAAATACTTCCCTAACATAATGTCAATGTTGTAAAGTTGATGCACTATTTATGACACAGAAAAATACATATACACAAATTATATGCCTCCTAAATCTATAACAATTAAAGCGGATATAGGTTCTATGTTATAGTGTGATTTATATTCATAATATTAAATATTTTCTTCTATAATTTTGAGTATGGACCCAGGGTGATTTACTTGCAAATTTATGGAGACATATTCTTTATTACCAATGACACAGGAAACATGTAAATTACATCGAATGTGCGGCTTAAAGACATGAAAAATAATATTGGGTCACGTTTGCATTCGTAAAATAAAACAGTTACGATTGAACACTCGGGAAAGTGCATTGAGATGAAGGGAGATTATATTGAAAATTGATGACAATTCTTTCAATCCTGAATTTTCCAAGTATATGGGGCTCAGAACTTTTTGGTTATACCTTGAATCACATAGAAACTCACTTTAAATTTCAGGTCAAACAATGTTGCCGAGGCTTTTATGGTCCCAATTGTAAACACTGTCCAGGAGGATTTAACAAACCATGCTCAGGAAATGGTCAGGTAATCTAACACGATAGTGTTTATGTGTCTTTCTCCTGAATGAATATTCTCAATAATTTTGATAATAAAACAATAAAGTTGTAAGTTTGAGGAGATGTAAAGAAATATCTGTGCACAGCCCACTTCAAAATGTTTTCCCACTAAGTATTTATACGATTATGCCTATGGCTCTTCTCATCACGACGACAGCCGTGCGGTTTGGAGTCTCTAGTTGTCGTTTTACATACAGAAAATATTGCATTTCTGCGCATTTTCTTTTATCGATTTAGTGTTTTGATGGTACTGAAGGAAACGGTACTTGCAAATGTAAAGCTGGATTCAAAGGCGATATTTGTGAGCAATGTTCAGACCCTAGAATGTTTGGGAAGAATTGTTCTCAAGGTCTGTATCTTTATTAAATATATATCTTTATATATGATAGACATAATCACAATACAATGCATATTGTAAGAAAAGTTCTCCATATGCAATGAATTTTTAACCGATTTCTTAATAAGAATGATAAATTTCGAAAGAGTACCACTGGATATCTGATGTTTAAAGTTCATTTAAAACGCTGCAGATTTTGTGATGCTGGTTTCAGCAAGAACAATTACAAATCTCAAATGGGAAGAGACAAGATATTATAAAATTTTGCTGTTGAATACAACGGTTCATTCCTAGTTAACAATAAACACATTAGAAATTAATTCATGAAATATTACATGGATTCATTGGCAAATTTTATCATTATTATTATTATTATTATTATTATTATTATTATTATTATTATTATTATTATTATTATATTTCGGCGATAATTCTTTCTGATAAAGGGTAAATTAAGAAATTTTAAAAATAAATAAAAACATGCAAAATTTCATTAAAATATTCATACAAAATTGAATTAACAATTAAAAACATACAGGAATTTTAACACAACACTTCTAATTTTAAATCAATATTAGCATATATTGAAATTGAATTAGAATATAGTATAGCTGATCTACATATATATATTTTATTGCAGAATGTACATGTTTACACGGAGTATGTAAAAACAGTATTTATAGTGATGGCACATGTAAGCAATGTCATTCTCGAAATGTCACCGGACATGACATAACAAAACTATCACGCTACTTCCATTTGGCGGAATACTATAATGGGAAAAACTGTGATAAAGAATTGAAACTGTGTGGAAAAGCTTTTCCGGTGAAATGTCATATCCACTCTACATGTGTCTTTTCACGACTATTTTATATCAGGTGAGTTACGTCTTGATACACTCTATCATATGTATTTATTTAAAGAACGGGCTGAGAGTGTTTGTGTATGAAATATGATTGAATTCTATTGAAACTGCATAGCTCGCCACCCTGTATCGGCCACAGCGGTACTTTATACATTTGCAACACGTTGTTCTCATACACAGTGGGTTTATAAGCATATCAAGCTTACAACAAACACAACACTGCACGCAATTTTGTAAATATATTGCAAATACCATATATAACGTATTAAATACCTGCATTGGGAATCCTCTTATTGATATATTTTCCCCTCATTCGCTTATATATATTTATGGAACACAAACAAATCAACTCATGTGCTTGAGGAACAAAGTTAAGACACAATATAACTGGTCACATTGAACGCCTTGTTTTAATTATCACATTGTTTGTCAATGCCTAAAACCCTTTAAAACTATGATTAAAATATTTTGATCCCAGATTTTAATTTTATGATACTGAGTAGATATACGCATATAATTACGTATCCATTCTTTGCACGAGGCATGGTTTATCCATTTTCTTTCAGTTAAAGTTTAATACGATATGTTTGGCGCTTTTTAGTGCGCTATACTTTTTGATATAAATCACAAAACACAGTTCTCAGACTTCAAAATAATTAATCTTTCCATATATATGATTTCATTTGTAAAGTATACTAATTATAAAAAAAGAGTTCAATAACGGTCGCTTTTATGTCAACATTCGGCTTACAACATATTCATGGCAACCGCGATATTTATATTTTGTATCTGTCTGAAGCTAGCAGATATGTGATACATGAAACAATACAGACAACATATAGAATGGTATGACAATGTCTTTTTTGCTTGTTTTGTTATTCATTAAACATTCGTTATATATAAAAATTTCATTGAAAATGTGCGCCTACCACTTTTTAAGGCGCAGCTACTTCGTTAAAGGAATTATTTTCTGTCATCCGCAAGAGATTGATTTAAATACAATTTTATGAAACTCGGCCTTAATTCTTGTCTGATGTGTCATTGGCACAACGAAATAAATACTTTATTATCTGATTATGTTTGTTTCTTTAATTCGATTGTATTATATAATTATGTAATTTCGAGATAATTACGAGTATGGTACTTTTGTTCGGCTTATTTAAATCCATCTACATATATCATATATAGAACATGTCATCTTACAGCTGCGTGTGTATACCTGGATATGAAGGTGATGGACATTCAAGATGCACTCCAGTAAACCCATGTAAGAAACCAAATAGAGGAGACTGTCACGTACAGGTATACTGAATTTCAAACAAAGCGAATGTAAAGTAATACATATAAAATGTTCAAAATTTGACTCTGGAAATTTTCATTTGTTTCAAACATAATTAAATACATCAATACTTTCTTCCATTGAATGTATTTGATGGCGGATATGTCAGACTTGCATAGGATGTTTACACTCCAATGGTATCCGATGTCACCTGTTTCTATCTTTGTTTTCTTTTTGTTTAATCATCTTTTAGACTTCACTGTCAGTTATAGTGTACTTGTTATCTTCGGTTCTTTATATATGACATTTTTAGCTCGCCGGGACCAAAGTCGTCGTTGTTGTCGGCGTCCTTATACAAAATCTTTAACCTGAGCTACAACTCTTGAACTAAGACGGGTAGAGCCTTGAGAATTCGTACATGCATACATTGTGGAAGCAGCTTTTATTTATGATCATGACCTTTGACCTTGTGACATTGGAGTTTTACCTTCTTTTCAAAATCTTTAACACATTGAAGGCCTTTTCATTTGGGACCATTATCTTTGACGTGACTAAGACCTTGTGGAAGGCCCTTTCATTTGGGACTATAACCTTTGACCTTGCAGTTTGATCTACTTTTCAAAACCTTTAACCTTGGCTGTAATTTTTAAACCAATCGAAACCGTTGTATATCGGCACTGTAATCGTGTAGCTGAAAAAAGTTTAGCATTGTACAGTGTCTACTTTTTCAGATCTTGTCTGGGTTGGATTCTATTAGCTCAGATTTGATACATTGTGTCTTGTCAGGTAACATATATTTAAGGATTCATTATATATTCAATAACATGGCGTTGTCTTCTTGACTACAGTACTACCGATCTATGACGCAAGTACATTACTATATCAAGATTTCAATTCAAACGTACACGTGTGGAAAAATTGATTATGAAAAGGGAAAACGCGTAGTTCTACCATATGTCTTTATAATATGAATGTCAAACAGAATATGAGATATTGAGTCGAACCAAACATTTTGTAGAATCACGTCTGCAGTGGGAATTCTACCAACTTCCTATATCATGGAATATCGGAATTAAGTGTATCAGAATTAGTATCAATCAAACACTGAAGTAAGATAAATGTCAATGTAAATACCATATAAGAGATATCAGCTTATACATCGGGTTTAGGGTTAACAGGATTAAACCCATTCATTATACTAAATTTAGAGGTAAAAGGAATAAAGCAAATTTTTCACTGGAATTTAAAGGTAACAACATCAAAGCCAATTTTCATCATGAATTTAGGGGTAACAGGATTGAAGTCAATTTTTATATTAGATTTGGCGCTATCAAGATAATGTCGGGATACCAGAATGAGCGTGACCGGATGTAGGTATATTAGGATTAGCAAGAATTTACACACCAGATGAAGGGTTATTAGGATAACGGCCAATATTTACACTTGATCAATGTATACACCGAAGTTACTCTTTGAATTAAAAATTGGGGATTAGATACTTAGATAACGGGATCAGTGCCAATTAAATATCATATTAAGTTGAATGATGCTAAGTGTCAATGCATACAACGTGATCTTCAGAATAAGAGTCAATTTGCACACCGGATTAAGGGGTATTATTATATCCTCTCGTAATCTGTCAAATTGCCATTTTAATATTTTCTTCTTTAATACCGGAAATAAACAAAAGACCTGAATTATTCTAAGTTGAGGTGTGTCAAGTCGGGAAACTTTCAGCAATACGAATTCAGCGGAATCTCTCATCCCAATTTTTACCGTGATCTTATTCACAATAGATATAAAACATATATACCTTTTCGACAACTTATTTCTCTTCAGTGATGCTCGTGGCCGAATGGTTGGAATTCACAAAAGATATAAATATTTGAAGAGCAGTATTGAAACCAAACTGACCGAATAGGTGACCCAAAGAATCAATCTAAGGACAGAGTTATGCATGAGGTTGATACTCCTTATTTTTAGACTGATTTACATAATTTCATGAGGGAAAATTTGAGTATATATTTCATGTCAGTACAAAAACACTGAAAACTAGACTTATGATGCCCTCGGGGACTATCAGTCGGTCCACCAGCACTGACACCGGCTTAGTTCTTATAATAAATATAGAATATAGATACCTTTTAATTTTGTGCACCAGATGCGCATTTCGACAACTTATGTCTCTTCAGTGATGCTCGTGGCTGTATGGTTGGAATTCACAAAAGATATAAATATTTGAAGAGCAGTATTGAAACCAAACTGACCGAAAAGGTGACCCAAAGAATCAATCTAAGGACAGAACTATGCATGAGGGAGATAGTCCTTAGTTTTAGAAGGATTTACATAATTTTATGACGGAAAATTTTAGGTATATATTTCATGTCAGTACAAAAGCACTGAAAACTAGACTTATGATGCCCTCGGGGACTATCAGTTAACCAGCAGTGACACCGGCCTAGTGGTTATAATAAAACTGAGGAAGGTCAAAGATTCCGATGATTTCATCTCGTTCGGCTAGTTAAATGCAGGAAGCGGACAGTCTGACCCTCATATCACAAAGACAATAAGTCTTGTATTCAGCCCCTCTATAGCCTCATGTTTTTACTTGAGCGCTGTATTGTTGACCAACAGGGCGGTTTGACCTCAATGACCGGCATTGTCTGAGCTATTTTAGAGGAGATGGCCCTCCTCTGACTGCCAGTCGGGAATCCTACAAATCAGGGAGATTAGCTCGCTTTCAGACGGACAGAGCGTGGTTGAGTCATGTTGATGTCACTATATACATATATTATATTAGTATATATTTCATACACTATTCGCATTTATATGCTTGTATAGTCTCTCAATTTGAGTGAGCTTTGTTCCTTTTTCTCTAGATGGATGAATATGAATATTTTTTTAATTTAAAGGTGTGCTCTTTGATTGTACTACTTTTGTGGTGAGTCGGAAGGTGGGCCTGTTAACCGATTAACCATACCGATTGATGATATTGTCATTTCAGTTAGCTGTCCTCAGTTGCATTAAACTTGAATATTTTATGTGTCCTTGGTGTTTTTATTTTACAGGTAAATTTGATATCTTTTTCCCCTTTGTTATAAGTGCCAGAGTGTTATAATTCCAAATAGTTGTATATTTTATACGGATGTCCAACTCGGTGCGTGGTTTTGAATGTCATTTGAACATATCGTGTGATCCCTTCGTATTTTGTATGTGTTCTTTATTTTCAATATGTTTTGTAATAAATTCTGCTCATTGATGATCAGTATATGAGTATTTATCTTTTTTATTCTATAAAAAAAGGAGGAGTTACCGGTTCAGTTATGTGGCAGAAGTCACCATGGAGATAAAAAGTTTAACTCAGCATTTAACAATGATCATATCTTACTATACTATATATATTATTGATATGTGTATTCTGTTTATGTAGGCTAGTTGTCAGTACATTGGGCCTGGTGATAATCTGTGTACATGTGATGATGGTTGGACAGGAGATGGCAAGTACTGTTATCCAGGTACAAAATGCATCCACCCGAGAGAATGTCATCCCAATGCGGAATGCAAACGAGGAATAGGACATCAGAAGGTACATGTATGATTTATTGATATACTTGTATTTTTTTCACTTCTACGCATAAACTCTCTGGTAAGCAGGATCACTTGGATCATTTGCGTATATCTTCGGTAAGGGTTAAATTTTCATCATTTTTCATTAAAATACGAAAGTAACTAATGGCATGCGGCTGTAACAGTCACTGTTACATGAAATTTAAACAGGGATTCATCACCTCGTTTTAATAAAGAGTTTAATAAAGATGTTGTATGCAACCAGGGGACGGTTACTCCTTCCGGGCACTTGATATCACCAATTTAATTTCGGTTCGCATTGCACGGGATATTGTTCTTCTACTTCATGGACCCGAGATGTGGTTCACTCTTAGGTACTTCTTCGTTGTTTACATAGAATATCGAATTTTATCATGCCGAATATAAGAACCTCATTGACAGTAACACCAAGCATCCCGCTCTACAGCTTCAAAGAATATCTCCCGCAAACATCTAGCGAATCTCGATGATGATACCCCATTACTTCATTTCATTACTGGATACGACAATTAGGAACAGCTGCACCATATGGTTGTAATGACCATATTGATAGTATTGGAAATCTTACGTCCTGGATGTCAGTCTGTAAGTGTCATGCGTTTGTTTGATTATACACATATAACACGTCGAAGTCATGGTAAACGAAAATACAATAGAACTAAGTTTTATTCGCTACCTTTACAAAAACTACATGAGTTGTACGAATCGACGCGAAATTTACATTTTACCGAATCTGGCACTCCAGAATATCGACTCCAAGGTATTATAAATAATAAATATAAAACATATATACCTTCTAATTTTGTGCACCAGATGCGCATTTCGACAACTTATGTCTCTTCAGAGATGCTCGTGGCCAAATGGTTGGAATTCTCATATGATATAAATATTTGAAGAGCAGTATTAAAACCAAAATGACAGAAAAAGTGAACCAAAGAATCAATCTAAGGACAGAGCTATGCATAACACATCTCCAGTAACAGACAAGCCGCCCATTCAGATAAACCTGTAGAGTGTAACGAGAAGTGACCCTTTCCTAATGTATGTTTTGCAAATAAGGGAATTGACGCTCTTAATTTAAAAAGAATTTTAAATCATAAATCTGTTAAAGATAATATTCCCCATGCTTCAAAATGAGAGAGTCGCCTTGTATTTCCTATAAATATACACAAGTCTGATAAAGAAACGATTACGAAGACTTTCTCATTTTTTCAAGAACAGATACTATTCTATATTTCGTGACACCAGTGTCGTTAGAGAAATTTCTCGACTTCACGAAAATTTCATTGTTGTTCCTGCTGACAGGCAGCTAACAATAACACATTCGTATGTAAGGCATATTTTATTAAATGTCTTATAGAAGAGCTTGGTCTTTATTCAACACCTGGTAATCCAACTTACACAGTTACAAATCTGTCTCCTTCAGGTATTGGATAATCACAAGTCAGTTCTCAGTTCATTCGGTATTACTATAAATGAATCTGATCTCGAGTTACCATGCCTTTTTTGGATTCCAAAGATGCATAAAACTCCATATAAGCATTGATTCATAGTTCGATCTTCCAAGTGTTCCACCAAGCCTCTTTCCCTGTTACTTACCAAAATTCTAGCAGAAATCAAACATGGTCATTAGACATACTGCTCTACTGTTTACTCGAGAAGTGGAATCAATCAGATGTGGATCCAAAAGAATTCCAAGACAAAAGAGGAGTTACTGGCTCAGTTATGTGGCAGAAGTCACCATAGAGCTATACAATACATGAATATAAATAATATACTAGAACATATATCACATTACAAAAATATTTGATTGTAGTGCAATTACGATACCGACTTAGGACGGTCATTTAATTTGACAAAAGCCAAACAAATGGTGTGGTTAACCGGTTTACGGGCCCACCTTCCCACTCACCGTAACAGCAGAACAATCAAAGGACGTACATTTAAAAATTGAAGGAACTTCTAGAACACTTAAAATTGAAGGAACTTCTAGAACACTTAAAATCTCCTATTTTCAATAATGTCACTAGCATCAAATCTAGCATCAAATGTCACTAGCATCAAATGTCACAAGCATCAAATGTCACTGGCATCAAATCTTCTAGAACACTTAAAAATTGAAGGAACTTCTAGAACACTCAAAATCTCATATTTTCAATAATGTCACTAGCATCAAATCTTTTGACTTTTCGACTTTTTATACAACCATTCCTCATCAAAAACTGAAGACCAGAATAACATAAATTATTCAAAACATCTTCTTTAACAAAAAAGGAATTCGCAGGTATAAGTATCTCGTTTTAGGCCACAACGACACATATGTTGTAAAGGAACACTCTGATTCCAGCAGCAAGTATACAGAAATAGAGATCATCCAAATGTTAGAATTTCTTATAGATAATATTTTGTGATATTTGGTGGGAAAGTGTTCCAACAGATTGTTGGTATTCCTATGGGTACAAATTGCGCGCCTCTTCTGGCTGACATATTTTTGTACTCTTACGAAGCAAAATTCATACAGTCTCTGCTCTCTAAAGGCAATAAACAATTAGCAACTCTGTACAACTTTACATACAGATACATCGATGACATTTTGTCGATTAACAACCCTGTATTTAAGGATCACATCAACATCATATATACAAAGGAACTCGAGATAAAAGACACAACAAAGAGTGCATCTTCTGCTTCATGCCTCGGTATACTCCTATCAATTAGTGACGATGGTTCATTAGCAACCTCTCTCTATGAAAAACGTGACGATTTCAATTTCATTATTACCAAAGAAAAATGAGGAGTTACTGGCTCAGTTCTGTGGCAGAAGTCACCATGGAGCTATACAATACATGGATATCAATATTATACTAGCACATATGACACATTACAAAAATATTTGATTGTAGTGCAATAACGATACCGACTTAGGACGGTCATTAAATTTGACAAAAGCCAAACAAATGGTGTGGTTAACCGATTTACGAGTCCACTTTCCCACTCACCGTAACAGCAGAACAATCAAAGGACGTACATTTATAAATTAATAAATAATCCTCCATGTAAAGAATAAGGGTCAACAGGTATCGCATATTGAGAGGTCATAGAAATATAAACACGTAAGGTATTGTAAAATACATAATGGTATAAAAATATATGCGACATCAACATGATAAACCGTGCTCTGCCAGTCTGAAAGCGACTTAAGACCCTAGAACTGTAGGAGCCCCGACTAACATTCAGAGGGGACGAGGTTCAGGACCATGTCTCCTCTGAAAGGGTTTGGACAAAGCCCGTCATATAGTCCCCACCGCCCTGTTAGTCAGCATGCAACGTTCAAGTAAAAGTCTGTATAAGGCTGTAAAGGGGCCAAATACAACACCTATAGTATTTTTGATGATCTCAATGTCATATTGTCTATTTAGAAGACGTTTGACTATTTTATTAAATGATAAAATAACGATATCGGAGCCTTTTACTTTCCTTAGTTTATATACGAGATCACCGTAAAAATTAGGATGGGAAATTCAATTGGATACATAGTGATGAAAAGAAATATTTCCAAATTTAGTTATAAGTTCTGAATAAGATCTAAAGAATTTCCCGAATGTTTTTCTAAGCTTGTGATATCTGTAACCCTGAGTTAAAAGTTTAGTAGTAATTTGTAAATTTCGTTTATGAAATTCCAAAACATCAATGCAGCCTCTGACAAATCTAACTAATTGAGATATATAGATACCATATGATGGGAGTCGAGGGACATCGCTATCCAAGTAAGGAAAATTTACAATAGAAAATCCAAAATCCTCACGTTTATCATAAATATTATATATATTAGGTGGTTGATAATTTTGATGTTCAAATCTAAGAAAGATGCAGATTTATTTCAAGTATTAGCTTTATTCAATTTGAGCTCTGGTGGATATATTTCTGATATAAATTGTTCGAATTCAGAGTTGTCGATAACCAAAATGTCATCCAGATATCTGCAAGTATTATTAAATTTTCTATTATATTATTTTTATTCATGTATTGTATAGCTCCATGGTGACTTCTGCCACATAACTGAGCCGGTAACTCCTCTTTTTTCTTAAATTTGTCAATGAGGTCGAAACGTTTCGTTTTTTGGATATAAACCATAAAATCCCTCTCATAACAATAAAGAAGTAAATCTGCTCTCAGAAGCGCGTAGTTAGTACCCATAGGAATCCCAACTAGTGCTTTACATAATTCCTTGCAAGTCTAGTATTTACATGAAGTATATTGTTTGTTGGAAAAGAATCTGGAGTTATTGGAAGTACATATGCAAATTTTAGATTCTCTGTGAAAACACCATTGTATAAGAGACAGCAACTTGCTTTTAATCAAATCATGAGGCAGAGATGTATAAAGTGTAGAAAAATCAAATGTAGAAATTTGAGTCGCTTTGAAATTTAGTGAAAGAATTTGTCTATAACTTCATGAGAATTTTTAATTGACCAAAAATAAGTGATGTTACTATTATGAAATGCGACATCACAATATTTGATAATATGGTCTTTTATAGCAGTTGGAACAGACGTAATATGTTTCGATAGTACCGTAGTAGAGCAGTGGCTAGAATTAGATATGAAACGTGATTTATATGGACTTTTATGTAGTTTTGGGAGCCAATACATGGTTGGTAGATCAGATTTATCAGTTTTAATTTTGAAGTCGGACGTGGTCATGAGGTGATCGTGCACGGTTCTGTCTTTAGAGGTAGGGCTTTCCATATATGTATGAGTGGAGTTTATTTCATTTTTAAGTACTTCACTATAATATAGTTTTCAAACAACTATTATGTTATTACCTGCTTTATCAGCAGGAACAAAGACATATTTAGCATGTAGGTCAGCTATCCCCTTTTTAATAGAATTTGCCGTCGATGTATTAGGCTGTTGAAATAAATGCGTATTTTCCGTAAAGTTCTTAATACGGATACCAACTTCCCTTTTCTGAGTAACAACATACCTTCCTCTCCCATATATGGCGTATTCATTTCACAACTTATACGCTATGTCAGGGCATGCTCTAAATAAGAAGTTCTATGGTCGATATAGGGATCTAGAGCAATTTCAAATTCCTCTTTCAAGAATGTTAACCGATATTTTGGGACCTGACCATACAAAAAAACCAACTTAACTTTTTGTCTATACTTGATTAGATATAATATGTATATATATATACAGACATTCGTTCACATGCGTTTCCGACACCGGAATTTCAGTTAGGCAGCATTTCGTTTCGTGTGTTCGTGCATGTTTATTTATGTATTTACCTCCTCGATTGAAAGGTTGTTGCAGGACTTTTGCGACGGGTGTTGCGATCAACCAGGGGACGCTTACTCCTCCCGGGCACCTGGTCTCACCTCGATTTTATATGGGTTCGCATTTGTCTGAATATGATACTATTCACGATATTGTCCTTTTATTCTATGGACTATGAGATATGGTTTACCCTCCGGTACTTCTTAGTTTATACTTAAATCTTATGCGTACAATGTATAGATTATTAACAGACACGTTCTAGTTTTGCGTCCTCATCCGGACAACAGGACATCGACGAACCGGCTGGATCGTGTTTCCCGATGTCTCATACTATTATTTCTTTATAATCAAACATGATTAGATAAACTTTCTTTTTATTATTCCGATAAACGGAGAAATACATGTAATTACGCACGAAGTGTTTCATAGACGGCTGTCAAATCTTTAGTAAAAGGCCGGTTATGTAGACAAATCTACATTTTATTTGCGAAGGTAAGTTTGCTTCAGCGTTTATTGACAGAAAACGTGTTCAGGACTATGATGCATAAAAATAAAATAAATATTCAAACATGCATATAAGAAACTCTGAAAATACATACGCTCCTAACTACGCTATTAACACACAATCTTCGTATACTCCGGATAAATACAAGTGTATAATGATCCGGTAGTTCGAAAAATCGTAATTCATTAATCCGGACAAAATTATCCTAGAACAAACGTTTCCGGATTAACGGAGCATCACTGTACCTGTATAAATTAAGTGCATATGCGCATTTCAACTAATCATTTCTTTTCAGTGATGGTTAAGACCGAATTGTGTAAGTCGAAATCTTTAAAGAGGAAACAAATTACATAATTGATTTTAGCGTAAGAGCAGAAGAGCCTATCTAGGGACTTCTTTGCTTCAGAATGATTAAAAAACTTTTCTCACAGTAAATTTGAAGTAGAAATTGGGTCAATTCCGACGTACTGTAAGGTGTATTCTAATTTTACATCATGATTCAATAAACAAACAAACAAACAATATACATGTATTCTTATATTTCATTTCAACATGAAGGTTTTATAACAGTATTTTGAAGAAACACCTTGTGTATCATTTTGATTTCAGGATTTATGCCATTGTAGTGAAGGTTACCATGGGAATGGAACTGTTTGCACTCAAATCAACACGTGTTTGAAAGACAATGGAGGATGTCATGAAAAGGTTAGATTGCTTTATTTAATTCATAAATTATTTTATCACAGAACAAAGTTGTTGAAAACGATTGTTTTCTTAATTGATTATTGTCTTACGTAACTCCTGTCTGTGGTGACAGCATCTGCATTATGCATTACAAAGAAATTTATACTTTTGCATCGGACCTACCTGAAGCAGTGAGTTTTACGGGCAACGTTATACATATGGCGGAAGTCAAACCCGGCACCTCTCGGTCATGAGCCGAGCACCTTATCCACTGAGATACGTCGACTCCGTTGCAAATGAAGGCTTTATATCGAGTCTTATATTGTTTTCATAATCATAGTAAGGCTACATATTATTGCATACGTATATATATGTATGTTAGACAGAATGAAAGTGGACAGTTGAAAAGTTCGGAGATCCGGGCATTCTGGCAGGTATCATATAAATAATCCTTACATATACAACCCAGTATCTTCATAGTTCAAGCAAGCTTCAAGTTTACTTGTCGCGAAAATGTTGTGATGCTAAGAAACATTTTAATCATAATTATAATCTTTGTAGATTTAGGAATTTTAAAAGAAATCTGACTTAACTGTGTGACACAGAAAACACATTTTAGCACATTATAAAAATATTCAATAGTAATGCAGTTGGGGCATCAACTGATAAATGCTTAGGAAATGGAAACAATTTTGAAAAATTCAGTTTCTGTTTCTCCGAATATTTTTGGGATACTTTTTTTTTAACATTTTAAAGAAGAATGAAAAGAAAAAAACTTTCTTATGTGCTTGAAATTTACAAATACTTTCTTATGTGCTTTAAATCTAAAAATACTGTGTTTTTGATTTGGAGAATATAATTTGTAGGCCAATTGTACCCCTACTGTCCCTGGAAAAAACAATTGCACATGCTTGGATGGTTACGGAGGAGATGGAAAAGAATGTTTACCTACGATTAACCAGTTTGTAATGAATCATCCTAACCTCACCATTGTGGCAAAAATTCTCCAGGTAAACACATCCTCGGTTCTCCATGGTATTCAGCCAGTAGCGGACTTACCAGAGGAACCAAGGGTGGACGTTAGATAAGCCATTTTAACTCGCTTACAATGGAGTAGCTAACTGAAAATTTGGTGTATTAAAAATTAGCATTTTGGTATAAACAAATTCCATACAAACAATGCAAAATTTAAAATCTAAAATTTGTTAAGAACTATATACATTAAAATACATGTGAATATTGATAATAGACCTATGTTCTACAAATTTTTAGCGCTGCGCCACTGACTATTGTTACAGCGCTTCGTCCGTCAACCATAAATCCATTTCATAAACTTTTTACATTTTCAACTTCTTCTAAACCGCCGGACAGATTTTGATTGAACTTGGCATGCTTGTAGAACTAGTGGACGTTTACAAAATTTGTGTTTTCATTCAGGTCTGTCAATATGTGGCATCACCGTATACAAAGAGATGTTCAAGACGGTACTCACCTTTGAAAACCTTCTCTAGAAGAGATGCATGGATTTAAAACCTAATTCTATCAGCGTGTTTTAGAAGGATGTAAAATGCAAGAAGTTTTGAGTTTTTGAACAGTGTCATTTTAGCTAATTTCGATTAAGTGTTTTGATTTTCTCTATGTAGATTGCTTATGCATCGATTTTGTATAGTTTAATAGTTTATTTTGTAAAAAATGTAATATGAAAGAATTTCTTCAACGTATTGCAATTATTACGATTAGGAAAAAAAGGGGGGCATATTTGTAGTTGGAGCACTCCTTTTCGTCGGAAAAGAGAAGAATACTGAATAAGTCGTCTCGACACTGCTGGTTTATTCAACTAAAGCCAGAAGAGGCATCGAAGTCATGGTACACGCAAATACAACAAACCTGAAATACATAATATTTCCTTCGATGCTCTTTTGCCATTTATGAATAAACCTTTGGGCCTTCATCACATTCATGCAAAACTAATTGCCCTTTCATCAAAATTAGATTTAGCCAAATTTTAAACCATAAGTCTGTATTAGAGAAAATACCTCCATATTTCAGAAACAAAGATCCACCATGTATTTCCTATAGCTACACACTATCAATTGCATCCTAAATTTATAATTACAAAGAGTTTCTGCAGTGTCTTGTTCTTAGCAACTCTGCATGCCATCCTCAATCGTGTGCATGTTCCTTATCTAATGTTATATATTCTCCTTGTGGCCATGTCATCAATAGTGATCTTGATATTGTTAAAACACCAAATTAAGAGAATTTTTACTTAAAGGTCCAAATTGCAGAGAACCCAGATCATTCACTTGGAGCCAAAATTTTGAGATTATGATCAAGTCGTGAGAGGTATATGCTACACGATGGGGAAGTACAGGTCGACTCTCTTTCGGAATGGATAAAATCTTTTGCAGTACTGCTGAGATCAAAAATTAAAAAATTACAAGGCTCTGTAAACACCAGATTCGAATCTATTTTCCAAGATCCTGATGTAGTCAGAGAACTTACCTTCCTCCAAGAACATTATATCATTACATCAGCAGATAAAGCTTCTAATAATTATACATTTACTTGTAAGAAATATTACTTTGACAGCCTTGTAGAAGAATCAGGATTAAATTCAGCTCCAGGAAATCCTTCTTATACTCTCACGAACTTTTCGGTTTCGGATGTACTTGAAAATTATAAATCTGTCCTCAGTACGTTTGGCGTTGACACAAATAAATTAAATTTAGAACTTTCATATTTGTACTGCATTCCAAAAATGCACAAAAATTCTTACAAACAACACTTTATCGCTGGTTCCTCGAAGTGTTCCACAAAATCTGTATCGATGTTACTCACAAAAATATTATCAGAGATTAAATCTGACCTCCATATGTATTGGGAAACAGTATATTTAAGAAGTTGAATTAATCAAATGTGGATCCTAAAAAATTCAAAAAAGTTGTTAGAACATCTGAAACTAAGTTTTACTAAAATTCACTCCATCAAGTCCTTTGACTTTTCGACTGTTTACACAACGATCCCTCATCTGAAATTAAAAGACAGATTAGCAGAAATTATCCAAAATGCATTTACTAGTAAACACGGAAGCAGCAAATTCAAGTATATAGTTATAGGCCATCATAAAACGTACTTTGTCAGGGAAAAGTCTGATTCCAAAAATTAATATACTGAAACAGATGTCATCAAAATGTTCAACTTTCTTATCGATAACATTTTTGTGGTGTTTGGAGAAAAGGTTTTTCAAAAAATTGTCGGCATTCCAATGGGTACTAAATGTCCCCCGCTTCTGGCTGACATATTCCTTTACTCATACGAAGATGAATTCATTCTTTGCTTTCACAAGGAAAGAAACAATTGACTTTTGGCTTCATTTTCACTTACAAATATATAGATGACTTGCTTTCAATTAATAATCCTTCATTCATTACCTCAGCGTCATCTATCCAAGTGAACTGGAAGTCAAAGAAACCACAGAAAGTAGTAATTCTACGTCGTATTTAGATATTATGTTTTCTTTCGACATTAATGGTCAATTGTACACCTCACTCTACGTGACGATTTCAATTTCGCTATCACAAATTCTCCTTTCATAAGTAGCAACATTCCATCTTCGCCCGCATACTGCGTATTCATATCTCACTTAATACGTTATTCCAGAGCATGTTCAAATTACAATGATTTTGTTCTGAGGGCTTACAACTTTCAGATAAGCTACTCAACCAGGGTTATATATGTGCTAGACTAACAACGTCACGGAGGAAGTTCTATGGTCGTTACGAGACTCTTATTACTCAATATGATATCTCGTTATTCAGTCTTTTAAATGATATTTTGGACTGAGACCGATTCCGATCATTTTACATAGATTTGACACCTTTTATACTAGAAGGTTACATATTTTGACTTCTCCATATATAAATACATATGGAATTTACACGATTTGACTCTTTCTACTGGATATATGTGACGGATGTTGCTAGCAAGCAGGAGATACTCACTCTCCCCGGGCATCTGATCTCACTCCATCATGGGGGTTCACATATGGTCTTCAAGTAGACATTTTTCGTTATTTTCTATTTGGTTTTCATTTTCACTGATTTTGTATGTCGTTTGGTTTCATGATTTTCGACTTATAGTTTGGATTTATCCATCATCTTTTACATTGTAATAACTAACTTTGATATAATTTTCTTAAAGTGGGTAAAATATCAGAACATAAATAGGTAGTGAAGTTGTGCACCGAATGCGCAGTTCGACAACTTATGTCTCTTCAGTTATGCTCAAGGCTAAATGATAGGAATTCTAATAATAATTAAATAGTTATGAATAAAGAGCACAGTTAAAACTAAAGTGGCAATAACAGATAACCAAAGAACCACTCTAAGGGCATAACTATGCACGAGGGATATACTCCTTCGTTTAAGAGTGATTTACAAAATTTAATGACTGAAAAATTTAAGTATATAAGATATATCAAACTTATCAAGATATGAAAGTTTATATTTATGATACAAAAAGAAATCCGAACTTGGAATAATATATCATATACAAAGGAAGAGATCTGATAAGATTACAAAATCCTCTCCTATGCAGATAAAACAATATAATGGAGCAAACACTCAGAAAGAATAACAGAATATTCAAATGTCTTGTAATCATTGTATCTACGGTCATGCAATGACCAAGATCTATTTATTCTGATGTTCCGATTTATGTTTCTTGCCTTCCAACTTGACGTGAACACGGTTGTACTAAGTGGACAAACATTCAACAGTTTCAGTTATAAATCTCCTAAATAGATTAGGAACCAAATAATGATTTATGTTGATATCACTTAATTATTGTAAACACACGTATTCACGATCGCTCATTAAAAAATGGATCTAACACATGTACAATAAAACACATGTATATAGGACGTTTGTATATTGAGTAAAACGACATTGCAATCATTTCCATTGATCACTGCGGACGAAGAAACTCTAGTAAAGAAGGAAAAGGTGTGATTTTTTCAGTTTAATTTAATTAACATATTTTAAGTATTTAGATTTCTTTTGGTTTTTGTATCAGGATTTGGGAGACAGCAATTTTTTCCATTCATTAGAAAGTAGTACAAGTTATACAGTGTTTGTTCCTATGGATGCTGCCATGTCCATCATGATGGATCGTGATTCACCAACGTTTTGGGGCAATCAACAACACTTAATAGATTTCCTGAAGTAAGAATGAGATACTTTATATGTATCAGTGGCGGATCCAGGATTTCCGAAAAGGGGGGCCCAAATGGGTTTTAGCCAAACTTCTCAGCCATTTTGGTGCAAAATCTGGATTTTTACTAGTAAGTTTTGACCAAAAGGGGGGGGGGGCGGTCCCCCACCTCCCCCCTCTAAATCCGCCACTGTGTATGGTGCGTTACCTAATCAATCTAATCGTCATTATTCCTATCATATTCAAGTCTAAAATAATTCAAACCCCAATGTTTTTATCTATTTATTTATTTTTCTGTATTTGATTAATGTACGATTTTTTCTGTTTAATACTTCAAATATTTTGATAGGAATGATAACGTAATGTATAATCAAGTAATGCATTGTTATTGTAATTCAGAATTCAGAAAAACCAATTGATTGGAGCAAAATGAGGAGATATTCTTCTTCAGAGCAGATTGTACTTTTTCCTTATGTTATGTGGCAATAACAATGTCTACACAGTGTTGGTTCACATTCATTTATATATACAATTACATTTGTTTCTTGTATATGTAAGGGCAATCATGGCATGTGTGGCTAGCCATTCAGGAGACACCTACTTCTCCCGGGCACATGGTCTCACCTCTAAACTCAGAGGTCCGTGAATGTCCGCTGTGGAACATTATTGTCGGTACCATAGTCAGTTAATTTCGTATTTGCATTGTATTTGGAAATTGTAGTGAAGGGCAAGGTGGACCCGGAAACCTGTTAACCATCAACTTAGCATTGTTAATCATTGTGTCAAAACTTGATTCATTGCAAAGGACCTATCCGAAGCAGTGAGGAATCTTTTAAATGCCAGTGTCTACCGAGCCAAGAGACTCCGTTTTAGTAGTCTCTTTCCAAAAGACAGAACGGGAACGAGTCGTTGGTTGGATTTGAACCCGGAACCTTTCGATCATAGTCCAGGTACCGATCAAATTGCACTGGAGTAGTGAATTATATTTATAATTGATTACGATATATATATATATATATATATATATATATATATGTATATATATATATATATATATATATATATATATATATATATATATATATATATATATATATATATATATATATATATATATATATATATGTATTTATTCTAAATGAAATGTATGGATTGATACACTTAAGAAAGTACTATAAGAAATGAGTGGTAGTGAGTTATGAATTTTTTTTTATTCATAACTAAATATGGATGTTTATACCTTTTGATCTCGCATATAAACTCTGACTTATTGTAAACAATCGCTTTTTTACGGGATTTGGATAATTTTTTCAAAATATGTATCTTTATTAATTGTTTCAGATTTCATACTTTGCTTGACGGTAGAGACCTATCTATGATTGTTTCTTTAGAACAATATTATGGAAGGTTTGCAACCATGTATGGTGGATACTATCTACATGTATTCAATGAAAATAATGTAAGTAATTACGATGTAATTATAAGATAAATATATAATCTTGTTCCCATTATACCAATATATTGACCCACAATGGATCAACCTTACTTTCGGTATATAGAGATCCTGACCTACTGCGAAACACTGGCGCTATCAACAACTATCTTTTAGACATGTAGCCGTGCACCGTCGCTGGAGATCTGGACCCGCTACCGAGTTCCTACGCTATGAACATCGATGTTCTTAACTTGTAGTCGACCACCCTCCTTACTGACAGCTAGAGATTTTGACATGCAGCCGGGCAATTTCAAAATAACAAAGTCAAATAACAAACGTTTAAAGCACAGAACAAGTGAGGTGAGGGTTATGACATTGAGGAATGCTAGAATTGTTCTGAATAGGTAATATTTATGATTAATTATTTATTTTTTTTCCGGAAGACATACACAGTGGCGACCAGTACTACAAGAACGATATCAGCCGATGTCATACAAAGTGACATTCTCACCTTTAATGGCTATGTCAACATAATTAATACGGTAAGGGTTGAAATTAGTCTCATATCTAATAAATCAGACGTTTATTCATAATTTGGATGAGTGGCGAGATTTACCATATACATATATGCATGATAGGCGCCTTCTACCGCTCGGACATCTCTTGTCCCATTAATCCATGATACCCACTGTGGGGGGCAGTGTTGTGAGTGTAACAGTCATATTGCATCAGATACTTTCTTATTTCATCTTGCTTCAAGTTTCCTCATTTGCTTCATCACAAACCATAGACAACCATCATACAAACATTGTATAAAAAGCACGATGCTACCTCTGCAGTGTTGCTATGATATAATTATAATGATAATGTATGGGTTAATCTGCGTCGTAGTTTTATCTTATTTTTGATATTTTCGCACATTTTTTCATTCTCTTTTCGATAAATCCATAGGCATTGGAACCTTTTCTATCTGAGAGCGAAATACCAGCACTTGATGAATTTTTCAGAATACATCCAGAATACAGCATGTTTGGAGAATATCTTGAGGTAAAGTGGATATATTTTAATGTAACGCCGTTTGGGATCCGTCGTATACATCCTAATAAATTTCAAGATTGTGATGTGTATTTATATTGACTTTCGTATTTTATTTTAAGTTCTGCTAATTTTCAGAGGAAAGGTCTGCTAGAACATATAATGACCATGAACCAATACACCTTGTTTGTTCCAACCAATGAAGCGCTACTAGCGTATAACAAGACATTCGTGGTGAGTGTTGTTGTGTTACGGTTAAATCTGAATATAGAAAAGAAAAGTCTACTGATATGTAATTTCTACGGAACATTTGCGACGAATTTAGCGAGCCAGCAATAGACGCTTACTCCTTCTGGACACCGGAATCATCCCAATTAGGATTTGCAATTGTTCTTGCAGTAATGTTACTGAACTTTGAACTTTGCTAATTTACATTTATAATTCCCAAAAGTTAATTTAGTCAAAACAAGATCATTTAACATTTATAATGTAAAATAAAGCATGGACTGCAATGTAAAATACGAAAGTAACTGCTGTCACATGACAAACGTCACTAACAACAGTATACCACAGTGGACATTCACGTACCCCTGAAAGTCAGGGGTGATACCAGGTTCCCGAAGGGAGTGAGCGTCTCCTGTTTAGATAGCCACATCGGCCGTGAATGCTCTTACGGACGAAACAAATATAATTCAACAATTTATATACAGAAATGTGAACAAACACTGTGTGGAAAGTGCCACATAACATCAGGAAATCGGAATAATAACACTTAAGTCAAATCCTCCTCGGGGACCTTTCTACAAGCTCTACACTGCAATTGGAATAAGTGTGACGTAAATGTAAAATACGAAAGCATAACATAGCCTCATTTATTTTGAATCCTGTATTAAGGCTTGTTATCCAGATTCCGATCTTTTTGACACTTTTAACACTTGAAATGTACTTGATCCGAGGATTTCTGCAGGACTTCAGGGGAGGCTGTTATTAGTAGCAAGAAGATGCTTAATCCTCCAGATACCTTTTGATGTTTCACATACGCTGCTGAAGTAGATGTTCTTCGGGGAGGGTAGGGGAAGCCTTTTCCGATTTGTTCGTTTTTATGATTTGGATTTATCCATTACCTCATCATAAGACAATCCATCAACTTACCCTTCACCAGAAAATCAGCAACTTCATATTCATATCTCTCATTACTTTCAGCAGGGGTGCTTATTCCTTCAAGGCACCTTATTCCACCTCTTGTTCCTCCATTGGCCCCTGACAGCCAATATCTCTTTTGTAATTTATAACAGATATTATTTTGACTTCTACTAGGTAACGAAGCATTATCTGTTACCGGAAGCATACATGTATGAGTTATAGTTTATATGATGATGATACTCTGTATACGTATAAAAGAAGAAAAAACCAAAGACATCTGACAAAGCTGTAAGACACATATCACCAAGGACCTGCACACAAAACATGATAATAGTGGAATATATAAGGAAAAACGGCATTACAAAACTATTCGATTGTGCAGCGGTTACGATACCGATATAGGACGGTCAATTAAAGTAACAAACGTCACTCACTTGGTATGGTTAAGCGGTTTACGGGCGCCCACTAGCTAGTGCCAAAAGATATTCACGGTCTTTTTTACCTTAATCTATAATGATGTATATAATGTTACTTCAGCTAGGTACTTTTATTTAAAACATTACTGTTCTGATAAATTATGTCAATATAAAAAAATTTTGACAGTGATATCTTATATTATTTAACAGACTTCGGATTTTCTGCGGTATTATCTATTACCTGTTACTCGACTGACGGCATCATTTGATAAAAATGAAGTTGTATCAACAGTTCTTGGGCCAAAACATCCCTTACAATTTGTAACCCATGGCACCAACATTGTAAGTAGCAATTTTTTTTTTCATGAAAATGATTACAAATAATGTTGAACACATTTTCAACAGTATGACATCTACAGTATCAATCATGTAAGTGTAAAAGTTATGTTCTAGTATAGCATAACTAATATAATCAATATCTATTTTATATCAGCATGAATTACCTTAGTTATTACATATTAATGAAAGTATTATGATCTTCTGTAAATACCCAAGAAAATTCGCTTTTTTACGATTCAAAGATAACTGCCCACATCCGTTATTTATCTTAATTTCTGTGTATGTTTGTTACATTTGTTTATCATTATTGTGGTGTATATTGTATAAATTATATCTGGATATTTGATGTGTGTACATTTAAAATTATGCTTGACATAAAACTTTACTCGTATTTATTCCGCACTGATAATATTGTTGTCATAGACATCTGGAAACACCTGAACTCAAATAACCAGACCCTGCTCATGTAAGCGGGATGTTTTATTGTAGAATTATAGTAGTTGCATTATCATGTTTTATTATTATGTCAGTTGGCTGTCTTATTGAAGAATTGTATTAAAACCATTTCAGTAAGTTGAGTTATCTGCCCTTACTTAGTAAGGTAATCTGCAGAAGTGGTAACGGAGGGGTAAAGACAATAATTCAAATTAGTTTTTCTCATTTGCATGGCCATTTAGCCATACTGAGATATGGTCAGTAAAAGAACAGTCACCTTTATATACCTCACCATAATTTGAAGACAGTGAAAGAGTTCTCAGCAGAGTTAGAAATATCACCTTACTGACATTGTCTATAAAAGAATTATTTTGTTGTACATGTATTTCCTACCTATGTCTGCAAAAAATGTTACAAAAGTATGTAACTTTATATATATAGGTGTTTGTAAACACGGCATATGTGAGAGATCCAGATATTCTAACAACGGGTGGCGTAATCCATGGCCTAAAAAGTCTACTGATACCAGCGCTACATAAATGTGACGAGAAAAACATAAGCAGTTACATGGTATGTGGTATGGTCATCGAAGTCAAACTGAGGAGAGAGAGAGAGAGAGAGAGAGAGAGAGAGAGAGAGAGAGAGAGAGAGAGAGAGAGAGAGAGAGTGAATACATTACACGTAGCAAAAGAAAGGAAATAAGATATCAGACTCGGCTGTATGAGAAACGTCACCACAGAAAAGCGAACACATACAAACGGCACCACAGACAAGCGAACACATAAGAAACATTACCACAGACAAGCGAACACATACAAACGGCTCCACAGACAAGCGAACACATACAAATGACACCACAGACAAGCGAACACATACGAGCATCACCACAGACATGCGAAAACACACGAACAGCACCACAGACAAGCGAACACATACGAACATCACCACAGACAATCGAACACACACGAACAGCACCACAGACAAGCGAACACATACGAACATCACCACAGACAATCGAACACACACGGACATCACCACTGACGAGCAAACACATACGAACATCACCACAGACAAGCGAACACACACGAACCCCACCTCAGACAAGCAAACACATACGAACATCACCACAGACAAGCGAACACACACGAACCCCACCACAGACGAGCAAACACATACGAAAATCACCACAGACAAACAAACACATACTAACAGTACCACAGAAAAGCGAACACATACGAACATCACACAGACAAGCGAACACATACGAACCCCACCACAGACAAGCGAGCACATACGAACACCACCACAGGCAAGCGAACACATATGAACACCACCACAGACAAGCGAACACATATGAACATCACCACAGACAAGCGAACACATACGGACATCACTAGAGACAAGCAAACACATAATAATAACCACACATAAGACATCATAAACATAGTCTTTTATAATACAGTTACTTAAGACGATCAGTTGAAGTGATATATGTATATTGACTGATTCATGAAAATAAGAAGAAAAACTAAATGCATGGTGTAGAAAACTACCTCAGAGATCAGTTATCAGTTATCCTTAAGCCAAAAGCAAAAAAAAAAAAAAAAAAAAAAAAAAAAAATTAGTAAAACAGTAGTCGAAAGAATGGAAATGTAGAATTGATGGATAAATCCAAACCGTAAGTCCGAAAATCATGACACCAAAGGACATACAACATTAGTGAAAATGAAAACCAAGTTAAAAATAACAAAATATATATACTTGAAGAGCATATGTGAACCCCTGTGATGGAGTGAGATCAGGCGCCCGGGGAGAGTGAGCATCTCCCGCTTGCTAGCAACACCCGTCAGATATACATAGTAAAAAGAGTCAAATCGTGTAAATTTCATATATATTTATATATGGAGAAGTCAAAGTAGGAAACCTTCTAGTATAGAAGGTGTCAAATCTGTGTAAAATGATCGGAATCGGTCTCAGTCCAGAATATCATTTAAAAGTCTGGCAAACGAGATATCATATTGTGTAATAAGAGTCTAGTAACGACCATAGATATTCCTCAGTGACGTTGAGATAACCCATTAAATCACTCATAATTTCTACAAGTTTACATATTTGTAAATTTAGAATGATACTAAATTCGACACATCAATTGACGCTTTTAGGGGACAGATAGCGGCGTCGGTAGCACACTCGCTTCTCACCAGTGCGACCCGAGTTCGATTCCCGCAGCGGTACGTGAGATGGTGGGGATGTCACCAACCTGGCTTCGTGGGTTTTCTCCGGGTACTCCGGTTTTCTCCCACACAAATAACACCCTAATGCCAAGATCCGTACCAACGAGGAAGATTTATATAAGTTGTTAACTTGTTTCTTAATCGTAGTAAAATAAATAAAGTTTAGATTTAAACTGAAGCTGACTTTGATAAATTATTGATTTCAGAGTGATTGTGTACCCTGTGATGTAGGAAATTACAGCTGTAAAGTAGGATATAACAATGAGACATCCAGGAACTTATTTCCAGGTTGCATATATAATACAGGAAATAATGTGTTTAATGTTGAAGGGTGTAATGGACTTTGTGTGAAGGAAACATTGGTAAGTTTACGTGCTTGAAATGTTTGGGTGGCTGATAAAACTGCCAACACTTGCTATTTGAAACATTCGAAGTCTGACTTCGGCCTCCACTCTCTTCTATTTCAAAACCCCACCGGTGTACATTTCAAAGGTCGGCATTTTCTAGGCTTAGGGGTTTTCCTTCACCTCATAACAAGTAACAATCCAGCCATTTGTATGAAAAAGCACAAATAAACCCTTTTTTTCATATTTGTGAAGAATTAGGTCTGATTTATAGTTCTAGTATTGAAAAATAAAACTCTCACTGAAGAATATCTCCTACTTCATTTTTGATGCTACTCTTAATGTTACATAAACTTGAATATCTTACTTCGTTTTTGAGAGTGTTTCATAATTGTCCTGCATATTAACAATTATTCTTCATTACATGATCTATAATTAATATATTTCAGTATAAACAAATGAACCGTAATACCTCGAAATACTTGATAAATTTTCTAGTCAAAACTAGATTTGTTCACATAACACGTGGCAAGGGTCACATAACCATTGGACAAATTAAAGTTTTGTACTTAGTTCTGGCTTTCCATTTAGCTTGACTTTCCATTATAGTGTTTAGTGTGAAAATTTAACACAATTTATCAGATATATAGGGAAAACGGAAATGCTCACATGTAGTACATTGAAAAATACATTACAGTAAGAATATGATTAAAATCCTGTCGACAAAGGAGTCATACGCATTACATTTATCAAATCTACAATACCTATACATTCTTTTCTTTTAGGTTTCAGGCTGTTGTGCAGGATATTTTGGGAAAGAGTGTCTAGGTAAACTATTAAATGTACTTATCATTACCTTACTGGAGCTTGATAGGACAGAGTGCTTTGTAAATATAACTTCCAATTGGAAATTAAATTTTGAAAGAAATTCTACTGGACGTAAATCTTGTAGTTTTTACTCAATGTGGAAAGATACAGTAACTTAGCAGTCCATAACGAGAGTGTTTGATAACACACGTGGTTAGGATCTTTTTGTACTGTAAAGCAGAAAATAATCATTAATTCATATAGTGTGATCTATTGAATGCATAAAATGGTGCATGGGAATATCAGTAGATATGTAGTGACGTATGTAGGTAAAAAGGATTTTGATGTATCATACACTTAAAATAAACGTGTACTAGTATTGATAAAGAGTGCAAAAAGGCTGTGATGCAGCTGGCCTGACGAGACAGGAAATGTTGTGATGCTGTGATGCAGCTGGCCTGACGAGACAGGAAATGTTGTGATGCTGTGATGCAGCTGGCCTGACGAGATAGGAAACGGTCACTTCTCTCATTCATCTGATAATGTTACCTCTGATTTTCATGGATCCAGGAACTCTTTCATTTTGAGTGCAGCAGTAATTAACACCATTTATTTTCCATGAAATGTTGAGGGAAACTGGGTGATAAATATACATCAAGGTGGTTTTCCCCAAGAGGCCAATATCATACCCAGACAAAAAGGTCAGGTTATAGTTCATGTCAACGAATGAAATAATATGACACCTTGATATATATGTCTGGTATTAAATTCATTATTGGCTTTAGTAAGTCATGCTCACTCTCTTTTTTCAGAATGTCCTGGGGGTCCGGAGTTCCCCTGTAATAACAATGGAATTTGTGACGATGGTTTGTATGGAAATGGTACTTGTGTATGTTTCCATGGCTACAGTGGTTCGGCTTGTGAGTTTTGCGATGATGGTGAAAAAAGAATAGCTTGCAGTAAGTATTTGTGCTGGTTTATATTACATTTTATTAGAAAACAATTTTTTCCTTAATTCAGTTTTGTTTATGTATGATATTATACTCATAAAGCGCTTTGTTTTATATGCGTATAAGGTATTCTGGTATTTAGTATGTAACCAGGTTAAAATCTAGACCTGTGAGCAAATGCTGTGAATAAGTAATTATAATTTTTGCTGTTCTGAAACCATTTGTTTGCAGCAATCTTATAAAGTAATACATACCATAAGCAATGTCTATAAGGTGATCAACGAGATGAATAAATGTATTGAAGTAAGCAAACCAGGTTGGTGGACAAAGTGTGACAGTCATAGTACAAAATGGTGTAAACATCTCGTTAGAATAATAATTGTATCATCAGCACTGTGAAGGTATGGGTCTTAATGAAAATGGCAATATTTTCAAAGAAATTTGAAAAGCAATTTTCCTCCCTTTATCACTATTACAATATCTATTAGTATTATGCTTTCCGATTGGAAAGCATATAGTTCCCGTATTGTCAGTCCATCTGTTGTCTGTTTGTCCGTCCGTCATAATAGTCTTCGGAGCATAAAACAAAAACTATATGATGTATCAACATTAAACATGGATAGATAGATCTTGATGAGAAGTACAGTGCACAAGAACGACAACTCTCTTTTGCATAATTTTGGAGTCAGTGCCTTTTTTAATTTTCATATTTAAATTTTTTTTCGAAGCATAACACAAAACTATAAGTATCAACATTACACTTCATAAGTAGATAGATCTCGAAAAGAAAATATGCTGTGTACAAGTACCATAATTCCTTTTTAGAGCATAATTTTTTATACTTAATATGCGATACCTGTTGACCCTTGTTCTTTACATAGAGAATTATTTATAAATTTTTAAATGTACGTCCTTTGATTGTTCTGCTGTTATGGTGAGTGGGAAGGTGGGCTCGTAAACCGGTTAACCACACCATTTGTTTGGCTTTTGTCAAATTAAATGACCGTGCTAAGTCGGTATCGTAATTGCACTACAATCAAATATTTTTGTAATGTGTTATATGTGCTAGTATATTATTGATATTCATGTATTGTATAGCTCCATGGTGACTGCATAACTGAACTCTTTTTTCTTTAAATTTTGTTAGAAGCAAATGTCATGAAGTAGAAAGGGTATCATTTTCAAACTTTAAAGGCAACTAGATTTATGTAGAATACGTAAAGCGCACAATTAAAAACTGAAGTGTTGTGAATCTCCGATGCCTTCTTCCTACCCTTTGTCATATCTATTTTCCTTTGTAATACTGATTGTTGATTTTTTAAAAAGATATAGTGGAAAAATTATAAGAAACAAAAGTTGTGGAAGTAGCGTTTATTCAAAGAGCATCTATCTGTTCTACCAAATCTCTTGTTATTAATTATATGCTATTGATTAGATAGCTTTTATTTCATTCAATTAAAACATTTCTGGATATTTCCATTAGATATGAGAATTACCACAGGTATATATCTTCTTATATCTGTTTTATTATGTCATACAGCTCAAGAAGTTATCTTCTCTTTTTTATTCAATGTTTAGAAACTTCTAGGTTTTTATTAGATAGAGAGATCGTATGGTTTTTTAGCACACCGGAGCCGAAGGATCAAATGAGCTATAGTCATAGTGCGCCGTCCATCGTCATCGTCCCTCCGTCCGTCGTTAACTTTTTCACATATTCGACTTCTTCTCTGGAACTGCATTGCAGATTTGGATCAAAGATTGTATATATGATGTACTCAAAGTCCCCTACTAAAATTGTGTTCGGGATCCAGATTCCCTTAGGGTGGATCCAGGGCAGGACCAAAAGTGCCCAAAACGGTACCCTTCTTCAAAATTCTACTCCTTCAGAACCAGTGTATATATGGGGAAACTAATGGCATCTCAACAATCTATAATGATGGGTTATTAAAAATTGTGTTCGGGGTTAGGATCCGTCAAATTGAAATTTACGTTTTTTGACGTGATTTTGGACTTAATGACACTTAATGAGCATGACTGATCATCTAGGTACTCAGGTGAGCGATATAGACCCACTTGGGCCTCTTGTTTTAAATCTCACCTCGAATTATCCAGTGAGTATGTTAGTACTATGTAGGTGCGTTTCTATAATCTATCTATTGGTCATGAAAAAATTATGTTTGAGGCACTCATTGATTGACATGTAATTCATCATAGCATTGTAAATCTATCTTTCCCTGTAGGCATGTCCTGTGTTTATAATAATGGTGGCTGTCATCCTAATACTACATGCAAGGAGTTCCTAGGCGGCATATCCTGTTCCTGTAGTGAAGAAATGCTTGAAGATGGACATATATGTGCTGATGCCTGTAACATAAGGAATGGAGGATGTCATAAATTTGCCGACTGCAGTTTTGATGTAAGAAAAGGTCTATACATGCATGCATAAGTCAGGGATACTTCCTCTTCCATGACACCTGGTTCCACTTCTGGTTCTTACAGGGATTCGTAATTGCCCCTAACTTCTATTTTGCTTTGTATTATAAGTGCTCTTTTTTAACTACTGTTCGGATTATTTTCAGCATTTTACAATGCATGTCAGTTTTTCCAGTGCCCTCTACTACTCACAATTGGCTTATTTAAGTTAAACTGCGGAATATGGCAGAAATGGGTCAATACACTGTATTGTTTCCTGTCAAAAATACACCATATATTCTTCCTCGCCATGCATATCTGAGGCCACTTTTCTGAACAGATAAGTAGGATGCTGTTCCCCCTTTAAAAACTACATGTATTTCTAATTTCAAAACATTATTCATGGTGAATTTTGTATTCAAGGAAAAGTTTGGAGTGAATTGCACATGTAAAGGAAACTACGTTGGTGATGGTAAAATATGTAAGAGTGCCAGGGTATGTAAACGTTTATCTATTATACGTTAGAATTCACGAGACGGATGCTTTTGAGCTATATATAACATCCAAGTCTATGGTTAGCTCAAAAATCAATTTTAGTTCTGGAAATCGAGAGGTTGAGTTGGTTACCGAGCTTCCACGCGTTCATGATATATGTGTATTCAACCACTACAGCTATTTCAACACTTCATTATATCATCAAAACTATATACTAGATATTACTTATGTCAGAGACAATTGTTTTATTAAGACTTAGAAAGCACAGCATATACAGCATACCACTAATATACATGGTAGAATTTACAATATGTACCATGTATGTATGTTTCAAGTTGAAATAATCACTACTGGTCATAAAGCAAAATAATGACTGCGGGTAGTATCCGAGTCCAATATTAAATCATAAAACAAAAGAAGGAGTAGGGAGTGAAATTGTGAATAAGCACCAATAATGTTGTATGCTCTTGAAATAATATAAACAAGAAACAAATCAAATAGAATCATGTAAGGGAGGCTAATTATATTGTTTTACCAGTTTTGGAATGTTTAAGATATTGACAATGTCGATTTACTCATAGAACTCCTTCTACGTATTTACTGTAACTTTATACTTTACAGGACAGAGATAGACAATCAGCAGTAAAGGTAACTTATTAAAACAGTAGTATTTTAAAAATTTATACTATCAAATTTTAAAACAATAGTAAAAGCTAAATTAAAAAAGTACTTAATTAAGTAATTAACCATTGCCTTCCAATGATATGACAACACATATCAACGAGATGTAGGTGTACGGGATTCAGTTTGTCAGTTGAGTTTCTTAGTGTGGCAGATACGCAAAATCCACTATAACAGTCATAATAGTAATGTCAGCAGACATACTAGGTTAAAGTTCTAAGTTAGCTAACCCCCCCCCCCCCCACACACACACACACACACACAAACCTCCCAATACAAAACAAAGAGATTATACGCTTTATTTGTTCTGATAGATATTGAATGGGTATAAAGTTTAAGATTTTGTGTAAAAATGACTGTAGATATTAAAACAACAGCTGCCTTTGTTTCGATTGCCTTGATATTGAACCTAGGACTCTGATTTGATATCTCTAATATTTCCTGGAACCCAGCACCTTCTATTTTCTGTACATCTGAGTTAATATACTCTCCTTGTGACCATGTCCTGACAGATGATCTAAAAATCGTTCGTGACCAGAAGCTGTGAGATCTATTGCGTTAAGTCCTAAATACAGGTAACCTATCACATTTACATGACTCCAGAACAGATCTTAAACATGATCATAGACACATATGACGAGTGTGCAAGACTAGGGGTAAGGAAAGAGGATGCCGACTTTGATATCTATCCCGAGCGTCAGAATAATCTGGAATTTGGAATGAATACGTCAACATGTTTAAAATTTAAACTAGGGATTCAACCTCGAATTGCCATATATTTACTGGATTTCAGACCTGCAAAAAACACCAAATAAACATCGATTCACTACCATTTCCTCTTGGTGACCAATAAATCCTTAATCCATGTTTTTCACGAGAATACTGACACATATGTCAAAGTCTTCAAACGTACTGCACAACAGTAAACTCAAAAGAGGGGTCAATCATATTTGGATCCCTAAACATTCAAATGAATTACTGGCACCTCTCAAATATTCAATGTTCAAAAATATATCAACCGTTTAAAATCTTTTGATTTTAAACTTTCTATACAACTATACCTCACCAGAAACTTAAAAGCAGTCTATTTTTCGTCACATTAATTTTCTTTGTTTACACAAAGGTTTGTCCCCTCCACCACTTTTAAAATGCTATGGTCCTGTGAGTAGTGATGGTCAGTGGCACTCTTTTTAATTCCCACATTTGTAACTCATCTTTTAGAATATCGCCCTGGGCACACCGGTGTTCTGTCTTTCGGATGAGATAGTGAAAGCCGAGGTCCCTGTCAAGGTAGGCGTGGCATGTAAAAGCTCCCTCACTGCTTCTGGTGGGTCCGTTGCAAAGGTCTAAATTTGTATGCAATGCATCAGGCAGAAGCCGTCACCATATACGTGAAATAATCGTGGTGTGACGTTAAACAATAAGTAATCAATCAATCTTTTAGAATAGACATCCCTAGTACAATATTTTATATGTAACGTCACACTCGCTTATAGCTGTCATGTTCAGCATTTAGTCATCGTTAGTCATACGATGCTCCCTGCTGTATGACACCTTATCTCACATCTTGTACCCTGTGGTGGGGATTTTGACTTGTGAAAGATCCTTTTGGATTACTAG